>PVLD010018720.1:0-38253 GCA_004027595.1 Dinomys branickii | reverse complement strand
CCTCTGTTTTCCCATTTTTGGGTATCAGATTCAAAATGTGGAGCTATAAATTCCACAGACAGTTCAGCAGGCAAAGGTCTGCTGCAGAGGCTGCTCCAATGGTTACTTCTCTTTGGGAGAATGTCCCTTAAGCTGTCTGCTGAGATTTCCGCTTCTACTCCCTACCCCAAGACCTGGCCGGGGCGAATAAACAGCTCACGACCCCAGGATTCTTGCAGATAGGCCACTCAGGTGTTCCTCCCTGGGTGGAGCTCCTTCCCCCCTCACAAAACCCGTTGGGGCGCCTAAGTAGGTCTTCCCACCCGGGAGATCCCCCAGGACCCTTAAAGCTGCTTTGATGTCTCTCGCTGGGCTGAGCTTCTTCCCGATTCAGGAAAAACCGGTTAGAGCGCGCACTTAACTCACCCTGTGATCGTGCAGACAGGAGTGCCGTTGAGATGTTTTTCCCTGGATGGAGATTTTCCCTGACTCAGAAATCCCGCCAGCCGGTCGCTGTTGCTCCAGTTCGTGCAGCACTGGCTGCGGGGGTGGGGTTCTGAGCAGGATCCCTGAGCGCTGCCCGGTTTGGCACAGTTTGTCCCAGTAGCGTGTTCTCTGTCGGGTTCAGGAGCTGAAGCCATTCTTCCCTCCGCACTCGCTCTCTCGGCTGGTCGTCTTCTTCCCGGAAGTCCTTATTTCTGTCTTCATATTGCTATATTTCATTGTTTGGGTGGTAATCCTCTGGGAGGTTCTCTCTCTGCTGCCTACCCGGTCGCCATCTTCCCGGAAGTCTCCCATGTTGCTTTTTTGAAAGAGTGTGGTACTTCACGCTTCTGCCAACACTTTTTGGGAGATCCGCCTTCTTGTTTATCAGAATTGACAAGAGTTTTTATGTCTAGTTTTTTTCTAGTTTGAGGGCAAATTGGTAAAATTATGTATTATTGTTTCTTTAAATTTTCCATTCCTGTTAGTGAAATTCTGTATCATTTGTATAACTGCAGTCATTCCAGTTTCATCCTCTGTGAGCTGCTGGTAGCTCTCTCATGTCTGCAAGTCGGTAGTTCTTCCTTGTCTTCCTTTGTTTTGTCTATGTGTCACACATTATGTATTAACTCACTTCAATTACTTAATTCATAAATACTGAGTTGGTACTTTGGCTCTCTGTATGATATCACTTGCTAATTTAGTTTTCCTAAAGTATAGTAAGTGTATATAGATAGATAGATAGATAGATAGATAGATAGATATAAAACTTCTCAGTTTCCTGTGTGGGTTACAATTGCAAGGTCTCCAAGATCTGTTTCAAATATTTCTTGTCAGTGTATTATTTACTCTTGTTTTTAGTTCATCTGGATTATTGCAATAATTGTAGTTCATCTGATTTTCATCCTCAGTGGCATTGTTAGTAATTAAATAATCCATTATTTCTCCAATGAAGTAAATCATTATGTTTCTCTTTTTTAAATTCCCAAACATATCAGGATTCTGTCATTGACCTCCTCCATATGTATTTAAAAAAAATAATTCCTAAAGCTGATGGAAAATAGATCAATTCATAGTCTGGTACTACATTTGCCACAGTTACATTCAAAATACAAACTGTATTTTAAGTTTGAGGCAGTTTTGGTAATTATTTGACATTGCAAAGGAGAAGAAAGACACTACCAAGGCTGTGTACAGTATAGAATTCACATGGCAAACAGCTTACAGGCAAGAAAATCTGTGGGAGCTAAGTCGTTAGTCACAGGCTTCATAAATGTAAGTATAATGACAGCGGTCACATAGTAATGTCAAAGAGAAAAGCATAAAATATTGATTCTAGTGTGTATAATACTTGCCTTTCTGTCTATAAGGATCTGAACAAAAAAGGAGAAGTGTCTGGACTGTGTCAATCTTCATGATCATTTTAGCTCTGTTATGCAATTGATAGGTATTGGTTCCCAGTCTGTTTCCATAGTAACAGTAAATTTACAATTTCAGTTCTAAAGTCAAAATATATCTTTGTCAGCAAAGTATTTGACAAATTCTTGGGATATGCTTGTATATACTAAAGAAAACCAGGCAGAATGAGGATATAATTGGAGATTGAAATCCACATTCCAGTGCTATTTATTAAGTGAAATTCTGAATTTTTTAAATTTTAAACTGAATTTTTTAAACTACTAAATTCTTTCCTTGGCCATGAACTTAATATTTTGTGAAAGTCTTGAATGATAGTTTAGTCAGGTTTATCACATTCCCAGGTGACACAGAGCACAAGGGAATAATTTCATGACAAGTATAAGAATCAAGATTTAAAACTACCTCAATGGGTTGTAAACAATGACATTTAGTTGTCCATATTGATTAAAAAATAAGTCACACAGGAAAATACTGCATCTGAGCAATAAAAACTATATGAAATTTATACTTTTGTTTTTCATCCATAAATTAGCTGTCTATCTGATCATCAGAAATACTTAGGTGCATGTGGTATTTTTCTACTAAACTTCAAATGTAGGATTCAACTTCAGCATCCTAAATAACAGAGAATGTATTCCTATAAATATTCTTGTTCCAAGTCATTTGATGCCAGTTTAATTCAGTAAATGTGTGACAGTTGCCTACTGTGACTTAGTCACTGTGGAACATTCCAGGCAAAAGGAAACAAATAAGATGTCATCTCTGACCTTAACAAACTCAGAGTGTAAGGCGGAAGGCAGGTCCAGAAAGTGCACACTGTATAGCTACTCAAGAAAAACACTGCAGTAACCTCACCATCAACTGTAAAGGTTGATGCTGGCTTTTCGTTTTCATTTACATACTTTTTCCAGAAAGATGTTTCTTGCTCCCCCTTTTGGAGGAGTGTTTATTTTCCTTTCATGTCTTTTTTATTAGTACATGTTGGTTATACAGATTAAGAAGTTTTATTTTAGCAGATTTGTACATTCACGTAGCACTTTGATCATCCCCCCACCAATCACGTTTTAACTTTGTCATTTAAGATTAAGGCAGTGAGTTACTCTCACATGATTTCAGAGCTGTAGATCCTCCATTTCTTGACTAATGGTTAAAAAGCAGCAAGGGTTTCATAGTTGGCATTCAAGGGACAATACTTACTGTTTAAGCATGATATATTTATTTATAAAGTTCTCATACACTACTGGTTTGGTCTGTTTGGCCTTTAATAATTAAATTAGATCTATAATACAGAAAGCTAGGCTATTCCAGATACATTATTATTCCAAAAAGAAAGATTCAGAGCAAGCAAACAAAAGTTTATTAGCGAAATTTTCTTTCTGGTAGAAGCAAGAACTAAAAGCAATACTTCACTTGTCCATTTGCCTTAGTCTTTGTAAAGGCACTAATCTTCTCGGTCACACTTGGATTTGGAAATAAATTTCCTGTTGTTTATGAGGCCGAACATTTACTCACTTCTGAAACAGCAAAAGTGTACTTTTAGATTATATCCAAGTTGCTTTTCCTAAATTATTCTTTTCAGAACATGAGCCCTAAGAAAATTCAGAGGCAAAGGAGTACAAAAGTTAGGAAAACATTACACACTTTCCCTCTTAGAACTAAACCATACACACAATTGTATGAGAGTCATATCACTTTGTTTAACCAAATATATTCCAAAATTAGATGACTGAAGCACTTTTTATAAAAAACATTTCTGAAAACTTGAAACCTACTACCTTAGATAGTGAAATGTATCTTAACAGAATTTGATAATTAAAGTGTCAGAAAATTTACTTGTAGTATTAAGTATTTACCTTGGTTGCTTTTAAAATCTTAGCATTATTGCTATTGACAACACTCATCTTACCAGAGGGTAAATTATGTAGCTGGTGAAATGATAAGGAAATGAAGAAGTATGTGTGTGTGTGTGTGTGTGTGTGTGTGTGTGTGCGTGCACGCGTGCGTGTGTGCATGTGTGCAAGTGTGTTTACAATATCTTGGGGAAAATTAAGTGAGAGATGTGAGAACATATAATTGATTTTTTTCTTCAATTATCATTTAGGACTACCGAGTAAATAAATTTAACCCTTTATAGATATTTAAACAAATCATGATATAACTAAGGCTAATCTAAAGATTTCCTTTGACAGATGTCAAGTGGTTATAGAATTTCCAGATTCATGATTTGCAGTATACAGTGTCACCTTAAGAAGATCAACATTACTTAAGAAGAATGTTGAATCTTAGTTGCCTGTGCAATATGGAATATTAACATCCCAGTTTTACAGTTCAACAGGCACAGAGAGGTTCAGAGATTTGCCCAAGGCTTCAGAGGAAATAAGACACCGAATCTGGCGCATACTTTCTGGTCTCTATTTGTAGAAGAAATCACTAAATCATGCTTCCTCTTGATAAAGGAGTTTAAAGTATTTGATGTGGTCCCCTTCCCTCTTTTCTTTCCCATGATTGTGTAAAAGCTTTTGGGCTGAGAGTGGTTAAACTGTCCTTTTCTTTTCCAGATTTCACCTATGCCTGTCTCCCTCATGCTACAGCAACCCCCTTTTTTTTGTCTGCTTGGTTCAGGAGGATTTCTGAATTGCTGGTCTTTTGGTAATGTTTAGTGCAACAATCCTCTCTACCTGTAACCCACATTACTGACCTCAGAGCTCAATGAACTTTCCATTTACATGCACAGTCAAATTAAATTTGCCTGGCCTTTGAAAACTTACATCTGTTGAGCGTATAATTTGTATTGCCATTTGTTCCACAGATGTGTAACAAGACAAATACCTGTCCAGGCTTACAAGGGATTCAGAAATGCTTACGTTAATCATGCTAGTGGAAAGAGGTTAAGGGCGATACAATAAATCAGTCTTTGAATGGTTTCACTTGGAAAGGCCTGGGAGAACAGGGTTATTTTTATCCTAGGATGCTTTTAATTTGAATCAAAAATGCTTTACCACATGTTCTGCCACAAGTTCAAAAGGACTGGTAACAAACATTTAATCTTTTTCTTTTCGGATTGGCACTAAGCCCTCATCAAAAAGCGTATGCAGCCGGGCAGCTTATCTGCACTGAGCTGCTTCCCTTAATGTGTTCCTAATTATAATCGTATATATTGCTCACTGTGGCCGGTGGAACAATATGGCAGTAATTTCTTTACAGGCCCCCCTGCTCTTTGAACTGGGAGTACAGAGGGCTAGGACAGAACCAGATCAATGGGATCTGAGTGCTGGCAAATCAAGCCAGATGTGATCTTTAGAGAATGAATTTCCAGCTGTTTCCAGAAAAGGACTTGGACAGACAGCTGGAGACCTTATCATTATCATCATGCTCATCCTCCTCCTCCTCGTTCCCACTAAATACTCTCAGAGCTCTTCAGAAAATGTGCAGCTCTTCTCATCGCTTCCTAAATCACTACCCACTACAGTCTCCCCAGTGCTTTGAAATGGTAACTGTGTAACACCGATGGGCCTGTGGCTCAGGACGTGGGAAGGGAGACACAGTAACATTATATCGACACTTATATTTGTCAGTGCTCCATGATGCGCAGCTGAAAGCAATGTCCAAAATTTATTTTCAAGGTATCAGATGCTTCCAACATTTCCATGTGTTTGCAAGGGGGGGTATAACATAACCCTCATTTTGGGGGGACAAAAAAGCATGTTATTGCTTTGTGCATATATCTTCTTGTCTTCCAAAATCACTATCACTAGGCTATGTAGTATCCAATAAATGTTTCCAGGAATAAATGCTCACTTATATAAAACCTTGTGGTGTGACAGAAAAGAACAAGCTTAATAAATCTCAAAGATGTTGCAATGGTCTCAAGAAAAGCTCCTAATTTAAGAGAACTCAGTGTATGAGTTTAAAATGTTTACTACATTGACTCATTTAAAAGTCATTCAAATGAAGGAATATCCAGTAGGAGGGGAGCAAGTCACAGGGTTTTCCTACATCCAACTTTCAGAATTAGCTGGTCTTTGTGAAATAATTTGTATTTCATCCAGGAAGGCTTCTTCATAAAACTCCTTTACCTGCGGCCTGTCCTGGTGCTGTTCGTGGCTTCTCTGTCAGAACTCCATGTTTCATCTCTGTTGAGCTATGGCTCAATGAAGACAGGAATCATCAAAAGTCTTTCATCACTTATTCTTCAGCATCTAGCACATGAAAAAACCTAAGTAAATATTTATTCATTAATCTTTGTATCACCACATTATCATAGGAAATGCTCAAACAACTATGAAAAATACATGTTTACAGTTCTAGTCTTGACTATCCCTAAGTGAAAATCTCTTCTATATGCTTTAACTTCTACTTCTCCAAAAAAACCACCTTTTATGACTGAAACACCTCTGAGGTTTTGCATAATACTCATGTGCAGTACATTTAAAAATTGTTTTTCTAAACATACCTGTAATGTGTAGGTGATGAATCACAGATATTTAATTTCATTTATTCAGCTGAACTAAAGGTTCTGGGAACTATACCACTTTACACGAGCACAAAGGAAACAAGTTTATATTGATCTGACCGGTGTGAGTATACACCTATCACCTGAATGTGACTAAAATAACAAAGTATGTCTTGAAACTACTTTTCTCAGATCACATCAATAGCAAATATTAGTTTCTGGAGCCTGACCTCTTAAATACTTTGGATCAAGACCTCTTAAATTGATTAAATATCTGTAAAGCGTGTATACCTTATATATGTATATCTGTTCATAAGTTATCCACACACTATACATGTTTGTTTTAATATCTAATTTCTTTCTTATTTGTGTTAGATAAAAATAAATTTAAGTAGGAATTACAATTACATTGGTCCATAATCTAATTCATGCCTTTCCTCAATGCTGGGTGAACATACTCCACTTCAGAATAGATTATGTCTCTAAAGGAGTGGCTGGAAAGTGTGGCTGTGATTACCACCAACCTGCAAATTTTCTCTCCTCCTTAGGAGACAGGTACAGCATTAGAGAAGGGCAGAAGCTGCACTTGACTGTGTACGGAAAATGCCAAAGAACTGCTCATGTGGGGAGAAGACTAAATCGCTTACTGCGATGAGAGAAGAATGGGTCTGAATGCCTCTGCAATATCTATTTCTTGGCCACTGCTCAGCAAGTATACCTCTATAATAGGAAGAACAGGAACTTCTGATGAGGGTGTGAAATGTCACAATCCAACTAAGTATAGGCCATGCAAAAATTAAACTAGTTAAACTGAATTAAATTCTTGTTATGAGTGTATTTCAATGTTTCCCTCTTCTGAGGACATAAGTTGGTGAGCAAATGTGACTTGAGAGTTAGATAATAGGAATCGAAAGTTACTTCTGAGGGGAAGAGCAGGCAGTGCAACCAGGGACATGCATGCCGTCCTTTCACCCCATGTGTTTCATTTCAGGGGAGGAGTATGGAGATGACTGTTGCACGTTCTAGCTCTCTTCACTATCAACTATCATTTTTAAGTGGAAAAAGCAAAACAGTAGAGATTATATTAGAAATATTTTATAAAATTTAGGAAAGTCTAGTGTTAGATTAATTTTTAAAAATTTCATAAATCCGGGATATGTGGGATGGAAGAAACAAAGGTGTCCTGGAGAGACTTGCTGTAGTAAGTCCCACGTTAATGGAACAAGTTGTTAGAGAATGTGGTCTTCCCTTTCAGTCTGATTTTAGAAGGATGAACAGCGTGGTATTAAAAAAAGTTTAACTTGCTTTCGGGAGTAAATGTTAGTTGTTATGGCTTGTATAAATACTTTATTTTATGCCACTTGAGTTGCCACAAAATCTGTTAAACCCTCTACTATCATTTTCGTGGAAAACAAGTCAATTCTAATTCAACAATTACGCATTGATCGTCTGAAATGTGCTAAACATAATATAGAACATACATTTTACAGGAAAATTGGACACTGCTAAGATATGCAATAAATCATCTGCAATTTTATGAAAAGGGAAGCCAGGCATGTTAATGGAGTCTGTTTTTATAAACATGAAGTGTTTGGGCATGTTTGATTTTTCAGTAGAGCTGCTCAGCCAAGCTTAGTTAACACCTTGTAAAATGTGAGTTGCTTCTCATTTCCTTAATGGAAAGCAGTGGGAGTTTGAGATCCCTGTATCAGCTGGAGCCCTGCTGCAGCATTGCATAAGCCTCTGAAGTTGGATCTAGGATGCAGGTCCAGCTGCATACTTGAAACCAGAAAGTGTATTCCTCTGGAGAATTCAAGCTTTCTTGCCAGCAGTCTTAGACAAGTAAACTATCTAAAAGCAAATATTTGTTTCAAATTGCTAAGTGGGAAGAAACATCCTATTGGTAGGCATTTCCATGTCAGTAATTTCTTGCAATACAGTGGATCATCATTTTTACAATCTGTTCAGCCTTCAGAACATGCCACATTTCTGCATCTGTGTGGATATCACTCTTCTAAGTAATATGATGTTAACTTGAGAATGTGATAAAACAGGAAGCATGCTGGAACTTTTACTTGTCCTGTGGCATTAACAAGCCACAGCTGTATAGACAGCTGGTCACTGAAGGAGCCTGGTCTTAGCCTCTTTCAGCATCCTTTCTCAACTAGATCAAAAGGAAATAGACGAGGCAGAAGTTTCTATCATCAAAGCCAGTAGATGTTGCTGAGAAACAGTATTTCCATTTGGATTGCTTCAGTCTCATCAGACTGAAAAGATTTTTCTTTAGCGGGATGGAAGTTGTTAAATTAGCCAATTTAAAAATCTTTTTCATATTAACAAATTTCTCCTCACTGAATTTATCAAAGAAAAGGAACATGGTGATAAAAATTTGTTCCAACATGCTCTTCTGTCAGCTATTCTTTTACCAATTATTCAACAGCTGAGTTAATTATTACCAGTGAATATTTAGATGGCATTTTCACTGAAGGAAGCTTGAAATAGATGCAAGGAACCTAGAACTTCTATCATTCCTAAAGAAGGCAAACTAAGGAGTACTAATAAGGGAATAATTATTAGCTTCTACAAAGGAGTAAAATAAAGTTTGTTTCACTTTAAGCTATTAAAATAAATATTTATTTTAATTTTCTCAGATGACATTGTCTCCATACAATTGCTTGCTTGTTGCAACAGGTTAAGCTCAACCCACATCATTCACTGATACCTTAGTGGACTGTTAAGAAATTCTGTTTATTTTTAACCTATACTATAGCTATGGTCATCTCAGTTTATTTTTATTCTCGGTTAACTGTAGTACAATTTCATTAGTATGTGACGTGATATATTCTCACAGAGGTTCTGTAAGTTGCCCTATATGCTCTTTACATTTTTGTAGTAACTGTCACTATCACTGCGATCTTCTGTTCTGTTCTTTTCTTCCTGAAAAATTCAGCAGTTCTGTATACAATTGCCAGATTGCCATCAGTTGCTTTCCTTCTCAAAAACTTTCAATGCCTTCTATGAGTAGATGATGAACTTCCAAATTCTTAATCCTATACTAAGGTTAAGAATTCTAGTATTCCATACAAAGTCTTCTTGTTATAGCAATCCTAACTTTTCTTGGTTCTCTGTTCTGTTTGTTCTTTCCAGTGAACATTGTTTCTTTTTAGTGCTTAAGGACTACAAGAACATTAATTAAAAGTAAAACAACTTTAACGGTATTTATTTTAACAATAGTTTGTTGAATATGACATCAAAACAATAGGCAAAGCTAAAAATGGCTGGCACCATCAAAATTAAAATTCTGTGCATCAAAAGATACAGTCAGTAAAAGAAAATATTTTGCAGTTGCATAGTAAAAAAGGAGTAATCAGGGGGCTGGGGATATAGCTCAGTGGAATAAGCGCTTGCCTAGCAAGCGCAGGGTCCTGAGTTCGATCCCCAGTACCGCAAAAAAAAAAAAAAAAAAAAGGAGTAATCCAAAATGTGTAAAGAATTCCTATCATTAAATAACAACAAAATAAGACTAACCTAACAAAAAATGAGTAAGAAAAGGTTTTCTCCAAAGATGATATAGAAATAGCTGATAAGCACATGAAAAGATGTGAAATATCACTGGGCATTAGGGAAATGCAAATAAGAACCATACTAGGATACCACCGCACGTACATGAGGATAGGTACTTAAAACAATAAGCAAAACCAAAACAAACCAGGAAAAGGAAGGTGTTAGCGAGGATGTGAAAGAATAAAAACACCGTGACACTATTCCTGTGAATGTCAACTCATGTAGCTATGGTGGAAAACACTATGGAGATTCCTTCAAAAAATTAACTATAGCATTATCATGTGGTCCAGAACTTGAACTTCTAGATATGTACTCCAGAGAATTGAAAGCAGAGACTTAAAAGATATTTCTACACCCAAGTTCATAGCAGCAGTCATAGTAGGCAAAGGACAGAAGCAACCCAAGTACCTGGCAAATAAATGGGTGAATAAAGTGTGCGCACACACAGGGTTAGCTTCGTTCTGCAACATGAGTAAATACAGAGGACATTATTCTTCAATGAAACAAATCAGCTACAGAAGACAGGACTATACAATTTCACTTATAGGAGGTATCCAGACTGGTTAAACTCACAGACATAGAAAATAGAATGATAATTTCTGGGAGATGGGTAGGGCGAGGAGAATGGGGGTTAGAGTGTAGTAGGTACAGAGTTTTATTCCTGTAAGATAAAAGCATCCTGGAGATGGATGACCGTGGTACTTGTACAGTGATAGAAATAGGCATCCTACTATTAAGCTACACAATTAAACATGATTAAGAAGGCAAGTCTATATTAGGTGTGTATTATCTCAATGTTAAAATATACAAACAAACTGTAACAGTACACCCAGTGCTTGAACCTTGGATTCTAAATATTATTCTTCAATTAAAAGAACCAAGGATCTTTGGGAAAAAATTATTATTTCTAGGGTGAGGCAGATAAAGGCAAGGTTAGCCTGGACCATCCCGTCATGACCAAAAGCAATGAAGAGCTCAAAGAAACAAAACAGAACAATCACAAATGAGAAATGTTGATGTGATACAGTTGTCACCTGAAGAAGCCAACGGGGGAAAGATAGAACAATTGGTGAAGCAAAGTAAATAATAAAGTATTGGGTCCCAACTTTTAAAATAGGTATCTAGGGGCCCAAATTGATAAATTTTTATTTTGTCCTTTTGAGACAGGGCCTCCCTATGCAGTTCAGGTTAGTCTTGAGCTCACTTTGTAGCCCAGGCTTGTCTTGAACTTCCAACAATCCTCCTGCTTCAGCCTCCTGAAGGCTGAGATTACAGGTGTGCACCACCACACCAAACTAATAAAACTTAATACTGAAATAAATCAGTAAATAGAGGATGTGGGATAAATCTTCTTTTCAAAATGATTTTGAATTGTGTATGTTGTGAAGGGAGCTTAATTACTCATGGAGGAGTGAGGCTACCTCAGAGAACAAAGTAGGAAAGAGAAAACAAGTTCTTGTGCAGCAGAGAAGCTTGGCAAACATTATCCTATTCAAAATAGACATTACTGGGGATCAGCAGGACTGGTGCACTCCTCAGATGTGATGAGAAGAGCGCTTCTCTGTGACATTCCCCCAGCCGATTACCTAATCTACTCGTGAGAAGAATAGACAACTTCAAACTGAGAAACATTTCCCAAAAATACCTGACCGACACTCTTCAAAGTTGTTAAGGTCATAAAAAACAAGGAAAGATTGAAAACCTCTTATGGACTACAGGAAATTAAGGAGACATGGTTACTAAATCAAGTAATGGTAGCCTAAGTGGAATCTTGCAGCAGAAAAAGGAAGTTGGTAGAAGACGTGGAGAAATCTAAATTAAATTTGGAGCTTATTTAAGTAGGTGCTATTAAATGGTATGTGAACTTCTTCATTTTGACAAATTTCTTCTGATGGACATAAACATTATCAAATTCAGAAAAAACTAGATAGAAGTATACAGGAAATCTCTGTATTCTAATTTTTAATATAATCTTAATTTTATTTTAATTTTTCTATAAACCTAAGATCTATTTTAAAAATAAAACTTCATTGAACAAAAAAGACACATGATATAGGTTCTTATTTTAATATGATAAACTGTAACAATTTTAAACCAGTAACTAATCAGACATTTATATATATATGGGAAAGAGTTTTTAAAAACTCAGGAAGAAATCTAGAAAATAGTAAGTAAAATAGAGAATAATAGGCAATTTTATTGAGTAATTATGAGAAGCTGTAGTGCTTCGTAAATGTTCAACAGATGATAAACATTACTTATATTCTTTTAGTACTGTCTGATACTTGAATGTGAAATAAGAATTTGAGGGAAGGACAGAGAGAAGTAATATCTCTATCATTACACATTATTTCTATTATAAGTTATTTGCACATTCCTGCCAATAATTAAGAATCAAATGAATAATTATTACTAGTAGAAGCTAATTGTAAATTTTAGAAAATTTAGTGATATGTCTTTGCACAAGATAAACTTATGTGCATAATAACTTTCCTAAGCACCAGTAATAATAATAAACATACATACATTGGAAAAAGAAATTAATCATGTAATCAAACAACTTAAGTTTTCTATAAATAATATAAGTTCTCCAAAAGTAGAGAAATGACAAAAGTAACTTAAAATTTATATTTACAATGTAATATTATGTAGACACTTATACAGGTAGTAGTAGATACTTGCATTTTTAGGAGAATTTGGAATATTGAGATAGATACACAAATGTCTGACCCTATAAGTTTAAGTGAAAACTCAAGATTCCAAATTATATAGTAAGCAGTTTCCAACTAGGAGGAAATTATATAAATACAAAGCCCTAAAATTCATTGTCTTGAAAACCAGATAAAAATAGTTGAAGAGTAAAGTCTCTTAGTAGGAGGAGAGGCAAGAAATAAACATTTTTTCAAGGCGAGAGTCCAGAGGTGTAGATAAACCCAGGAGTACAGTTATTATCACAGGGAAGATGACTGATTGAGTGGTAGGGCAACAGAGATGAGGTGGAGAAAAATTGAATGATCAAATGGGCCATCATCTGTGTAACTGAGTAACAAAGGTGAAGGTAACACTATGTAGGACAGCATCCAGAGCTAATTCCCTTCTGTGTTCTCTATAATTCTGTATTTCCTCAATAGTTTTTGTATTAACAGAAGTGAAGATAACTTTATATTATACAGCATCCAGTGCAAATTCCCTACTATCTTCTCTATAATCTGGTATTTCCTTTAATGTTTTTGTGGTAAATAATGTGAAGATAACATTATGTAATACAACATCCAGTGCTAATTCCCTACTGTATTCTGTATAATTTTGTATTTTCTGTATTGTTTATGGCTTATTCTGGTTCATATGTCTCCATTCTTTTGTCTTTAAAATAAAATTTAAAAAAAGAAATAAATATATTTTATAAAAGCAAAGGAATTTGGCTCTTCATGTATTCAGTGAGCTATTTTTGATGTGAAATGACACAAACAGATATGAAGTGGCCGCTTATGAATTTCAGGAGGTGTCACTGGAGAGAAATAGGAAGGTTGTCTGAGATGCACCTTAAACATTAGAAAGGAATTAGCAAATGAGCAGCTCAGTAAGAAGCAGGCCTAGGTGCGAGCTCGTTATGTAAATTTGGAGGTCACCAAGTGCTGGTCAGAGCCAAGATGAATGACTGAGGGTGAGGAAAGAGAAGAATGTGGTGGGGACTGAGCCCAGACCACTTCAACAGTTTCCCCTTTGACTTCACTTTAGTCATTTAAAACAGAAATAAAACATCCTTGTTTTAGCATATTTAAAGAATTTTTCAGGTATAAAATTATAAATTAATTCAGACCTGCACTGTAAAGAATGTAGAACCATGGGTGTACTTGTCAGTTGCTGGTAGAAGTCTAGGTTGGTACAACCAGTTGGGAAAACAATTTAGCATTGTCTAATTTAGTTTGGGCTTTATTTATTTACTCAACTTGTATCCAGAGACGAGCAACTATTTACTTTATCTGTATACATTTGAACTAGTTTGAACGTTCCTGCCTGCCTAAAAAATTCTCTTTCCCTGTAATTCTTCCTAATTCTTTTTAATGGATAAGTACATTGAATACAAGACCAAAATAGTCACAGAGTTATGTAAAATAAACCACAGAATATATTTCAAAGGCTTTAAAACTCAGGCTCACTCACACCTCGACTAGTAGCCTTTAAGATGCAAGAAGATTCAACTGGCTGCGTACTGTGTCGTAGGCAGTGGTCTGTATGGAGAAGTTCAGCTAACTATACTGTGAAGTACAGGGCTGGAGCTGGTAGGGGTGGAGGAGGCATCTGTCCAGCTGTTGAGGTGAAAACTGAAGAGCGGTTGCACTTCTTGCCCCTCACACTTTGTGGCATATTATAAAAGTCACAACACACTCATATTCAGACAAAGCGCCTTCTTAATTTTTAAAAGTTTTGATAAATAGCATGCATTTATTGTATAGTATATATTTTGTAGTCTATATTTATTGTAGAATCCAACTAATTAACAAATGCGCTACCTCATGTAGTTATTGTTTTTGTGATGAGAGCCTTTGACGCTCCCTCTTTCTGCTTTTTCAACAATTCATTATGTTGTTAACTAGCGTCATCTTGTTGTACAGTATATAGAGCTCTTGAATTTATTCCTTCTAATTGTAATTCTAGATCCTTTGGCCAGTATTTCCCCACCTCATGCTCCTCAAGCTCCCTATCCCCTTTTTACCACTGCGCTACTGTACTTCTAGGACTGACAGAGTAAGTGTTATGCTAAGAACAAAGAAACAAATATTTGTATCATAAGAACCTTATAAAAGAAGAGCCTTTGTCCCAGTGGGTGAAATTGACGGAAATGTTTGGTCCAGTCCACACACAATTTGGGATCCTTGCAATTTCTGTAAATGCTGAAGAGAAGTGGAAATCTGCTGTGACAAGTAGCTAGTAATAAAGCTGTCCTTCACAAGGACATTGCCCCTCAGGCTGTGCCTTCTACCAGCCATGCAACTTGACACCTATCCCCACAGGCAGCGCTGAGTCTTAAGTCATTGCATCAGTCCAAGTAAAATCTTATTTCTTTCCCCTTTGCCAACAACACTCTTTATTTCTGTTAAACTTCTTCATAAATATGAGCTTTGTGAAGTTTAGGGTGAGAGAATGCAAACGCTGCCGGGAAGAATGAAGAGTTCTCAAGCGTAGGACAGAAGGGGAGTTACACCAAACTATTAAGCTCAATTAACAAGTGAAAAGTGAACTAAGTTGTTCCAGAGTGATTTTTAATTCTGTCAAATAAAGAGGAACCAGACTGCAGGGTAAACTCCTATTTATTAGTTTTGGTTAATGAGTTTTTCCATAAGCAGAATTTCTTAAATTTTATTGAATCAATAAAATCACCATTTCGAAATCTGGTTTTTCCCACCAGAGTTGGATTTTAATTGAGCACACGCCAAATTCCCGAGTGCTATAAAGTGACTCTGCAGAGGTGAAATGCTCTATGGGTTATATTATGGGGCTGGCTGACAGGGTTGCAGAATCCTTCATTTACATGTAATCTGTATGTGTCTCATGTGCGTTTTCACCTTCAGGACGATGTGTTTTTCCTTGCACTTATTACCAAGGCATAACATTCCTGGCATTACGAGAATAATGCACCCTTCTTTCCAGTGGGACAGCAGAGAGCATCACAATGTGGCACACACAGCCGACGGATCTCAAGCCCTGCAAAACATCTCTGCTGGGATGTGACGACTCCTTTATATCACAGGCAGCTTTACTGTGTTCCATCACCAAAGGACACACCCTAATCTAGCCAGCTGCCTCAGGAACACCTGCCTTTGTTTATAAGATAGTCCAAGGACCGGTGTGAAGGAGGAGCAGAAATCTGACCCCTGCTTCAAAAAAAAAAATAACATCCTTTGCAAATAAGCAGTTAATAATACTTCCTTCTTCATTTCTAAATTTGTTGATGGGAAAGAAAATGGCTTTGGTGTGGCCTTAGGTCCTGATGCTTCCTTCTGCATGTTTTTAAAAACAAACATAAGAGGCAAGAAGATTGAAAGTTGAAGCCCATCCTGGGAAACTTAGCAACTACAGGAGATCCCGTCTCAAAAAAAGTGCTGCAGATGTAGCTCAGTGCAAAGGCCCTGGGTTCAATATCTATTACTGCAAAACAAAACAACCAAACAACAAATTAAAAAAAAAAAAAAAACCAAACACAATCACACATACGAAATGCAATGATGAAGATTTGGAGATTGTCAAGTTACTCCAAGGAGATTTCTTAGATGGGTAAAGTGTTTCTGTGCTTGACCTTTGTTATAGTGTAAGTCATGCACCCTGGGACCACCGTAGCACACTGGACATCAGAAGAATTGGCTTTCAGTCCTGTGACTGAAAGGTGTGCCCGAATGAATACAAGAGGGCCACAAGCCAGACATATCAAGAAACCAAGTGCATGGTTTCCTGCCCTCTCCAAAAACTCTTTCTATCGTTCCACCTCATAAATGGCAATCCCAGGAGTGGATTCAGGTTTTGTGGGGTTTGGAGCACATAAAATATAAACCTCTCTTTTCAGAGATTTTTTTCCCAGTTGTTGTCTACTGTGCCACACTAATTTCAGTGCAAATGTGGAGGCTGTGTGGATGTGAGAGTCACTCCATTACACACGGAGGCTGTGCTTTGTTGAGCTAAGAGCCACAGCCTGTAGAAGATGGACTTTGAAAGAGTAGACAACAAAACATGGCTGCAAATAGACACCGTGGTACCGATTGCTTCATGATCACCACCATGCTTTGCCAGTTTGAGGGTGTTTATCATGGCAGCTGCTGTATCCTGCATTAGGCATAAGTTTTTGACTTACAGGTTTGATTGCCTCTTTCAATGTCAGGCACATTTTCTATCATTAATAATAACTGGCAGAAAGCCAAGTGGCCTAGATACCCTCAAAAGCACACAAGAGACCTCTCTACTACTCACCTTCCTCTGGATTATCTTCAGGGTTAGTTGCAGTTGGTCAAGTGAGAGGTCTTGGGAAACCTCTTTAGCCCATCACCACTTTCTAGGAGGCAACTACAGGTATATTTCAGATTAAAGCTCCATTTCCTGGGAATACTGTCTTATTATTTATATTTCTTCTAACTAGATGTATCTCCAATTTTATGATTTAACATGTATTTGTTAAAACAGTATCAAAGTAAATTTTGCCTTCAGATTCTTCCACCAACATTTTCTACTGTCATTCTTTTTAACTCAATACAGAAAAAGAGACTAAAAAAAGTCATGTTTTGTGGGAAAAGAAATAGCAAATACCCACAACAGATATTATTGTGTAATAGGTCTGTGTCCTTATTTCCATAAACAACAGTGTTGTGATTTCTGCTCAGCAGATGGGAGAAGCCTCTCATATGTTTTTTCTTCTACAACTTTTAATACTGCTGCTTGTATCATGATCACTTTTCAAATTTGCTTTGTCATTGGTTATTTACTCTTAGGGGTCCTTTTCAGCGCTCAGGGCACAGTATAATGAACTTTTGGAGCTGAGAAGATTGGGAGGAAAAAGCAAGATGTTTAAATTGTAAATATACAACTATTCATTTTGAAATGGCCTTAAACAGTGGAAAATAAGATGGCATATACATGTAGTTGGTATCACTCAGTGAAGCAACTTACAAAAACAGTGAAAAGCACCTGCCTTGTAAAGATGTTATTGAAGACTTTTTACCCCGATTGCTCGGCATGATCTCCTGCAGTCTCTGGAGCTGCAATACAGTGATCAATAGCTGTTAATACCAGGAACAAGAGTGTCCCCATGACTACAGACAGCCACTGTCTCCTGCTCTGCCTGTGGGATATTCTGGTAAAGGTCAAGTCCATAAAATGGAAACATGGCTGGTATGAAAATAAGCCTCTGAAAATAATTTCTGTCATACTAAAAAATAAACCATTAATTTTCAGGCTTTAGA
Source organism: Dinomys branickii (assembly GCA_004027595.1). Lineage (NCBI taxonomy): Eukaryota > Metazoa > Chordata > Mammalia > Rodentia > Dinomyidae > Dinomys > Dinomys branickii. Next base: position 20,406 of record PVLD010018720.1, on the reverse strand, counting down.
ACTTTCTAATTTTGTTGGCAACTGTAACTTAAGCTCTCTTTCGTTACGTGACACTTTCTACCCTTAACATTTTATTGGTTTTGAGTCTCTAAGAAAACACAGTTTACTCAGGTTGTCCTATGACTACTTAATATTAAACAATTGGGCTTGCACGCACTTAGAGATTTCATGATTTCTCTAACGCATCTAGAACAGAAAGCAGGCAGATCTACCATGGGGATCAGTGCCACATTTCCAGTTATCTAATTCTTTTAAAATTTTTTAATTTTCTCAAAAAGCCAGTTTCCGCCATCTTTCCTTATTGCATGAAGACACTTAAAAGTAGGAAAGAATATATTAGACTTCACTTTTTTTGTTACCAGGCACTACAGGCTTCTGCTGAGTTTTCTTAAGTTACTCTTTGATTTGTGAGCAAAAGTTTAAAAGGCTAAAAAGGGGGAAATTGGTTCAATATTTCAAGCACAATGAAACATTTCTTTTGTCACTTTATTTCCCTGCTGTATTAATTTGTGGTTACTCACCTTCTCCTCAGGGATCTCCAGGGAATCCCAAATCTGATTCTCTATGATCTGACACATGAACCCAAACATTTCTCGCAATAAATTACATCTCCTGTGTAATAAAACCAAATGGGCTTCCCTTGGGTGGAGAACATTTCAGGCATCCACGGGCCAAGTCCTGTCCATGGCTCACACACACCCCGAGGATGAGGGTCTCTGCGGTCCACACTGGTCTGGGAAGCGGAATGCTGAGCTCCCTCACTGGACCAAACAATGCTGGAATGTTTTTTCCCTGTCCATTCACTTAAACAATGTGCCATTCTGTACCTCATAAGCACTTAATTTATTCCAACTCTTTGGCCTGACCTGTAATCCCCCTCTCCTTACCCATCTGACCCATCTGTGTTTCATTTCCCACTCATCAGCATCCAAAGAGCTAGGCCCAGGCCCTATTTGGAACCATTAGACAGAGATTGGCACTCTTCCCTCTTCCTGCGCCACATCCTCCGCTGGAAAAAAAAATGACCATCAGATCAGAGAACAGAGGCTGCTTTGTCCCCTGTAACGGGGATCTGGAAGCATTTTCAATCATTTGCACTCTATACCCACTCAAACGCATTAATGTGATCAACATTGGGCCTGTTGTGGGCATTTTTTCCAGCAAATAGCTTGCTAACATTCCAGGCATGTACTTCCCTGAAAACAAGACCGAGACAGGGCCCTGAATATTCAATTGGAAAATCACCAAGAGCAAAAGCTTAGCTTGGCACGGCTGGTGTTGATTCTTAATAAGTGACTTCCTAAAGCTGAGGCATGGGGCTTACAGCGTCAATGACTTGTTTGAAAAATATTTTGTAGGTGCCTCATACCACTCTATTTCCTGTGGTATGCGTCATATTGTGAGCTATTCCAAGCCAGCCTGGTTAAGCATGCTACCCCCCCTCAAGATTGTGGTGTTTAACTAAAAATGTCTTTATACAAGATGAGCTCATAGCTATTAGTGCTGATGTAGTTTTAACTGCTTGGATACCAACTGCAGTGGCTTGAAAATGTGCTGAAAAAGGGTTAGCCTGAGCAAAACCATATCTCACCCTGCCTAACATGGCGGGATGTAGTCCCAGGGGCAGGGTTTCTTCAGGAGGAAAGAGTTCCAGATTTAAGCACAATGCATACCTTTCACTTTCATTAAAAAGACTTACTGTTCTTACTATATTACCAAAGTCAAGGTGCTGAAGACATCTGGAACACTGGAATAAAATTAACCCTTTTTTACAGCTTCAGGTATTTCGTAAATCTTGCCAAGGAGCAAAGGTAAATGGAGAGAACAAGTGCGTCTTTTCAATCATATTTCTAAAGAGGCAACAAAAAGAAATCCAAAGACCTAAAATTTTGCTGATAAAATTAATACAGAAGTAAGGACTGATGTAAGGATCTGATAAGACACAGTATGTGACATATCTTGATAGCTTTTGGAGGTCTAGAGATGGAGAAAGGAGCTATTATTGATTGTCTACTGTGTGTTGCACCCAGCTCTTGGCGTTTCTGTACACTAACGTGTTCTTCACAGAAATTGTGATGTGGATATTATTATTTTCAAACAAGGAAAGAGAATCCCAGAAAGATTCAGTAAGCTTCCTATGGCCACACGGCCGATTCATCAGAGAAGCAGGGTTTCAGTGTAAATTCAGTGTGCATATCAACCTCAGGTTTTGCCCCTACCTTGCTACGGGGAGATAAACATATTCTCATCCCTATTGCAGCTGTAATTGTCTACTTGTTCACAGGATGTGTGTTTGCTATGGTGTCATGGGCTAGAACAAGAGAAGAATACAAATCCAGGTCATGTTCTCCCCTGCCTTTCTCCAGTGACCAGGTTACAGCCAGCATCTAGTTTGGGGACCATACCCAGTGGGCGCCGGGTGGCTGTTAAGTGATCAGACATTGTGCATGCCATCTCTGAGTGATTTGTGCGTCTACAATGGGGCCTTTTACAGCAGAGAAGAGAGAGATTGATACTCTGGACACTGCCTGGGCTGTGTTTGCCTCTTGGGGCAAATAATTTTCCTTGGTGCCAGGAGCAGCTCTGATGTGGCTGTTCTGCCCTTTTGAGGCCTGGGACTTTGAGCTCTGGAGCAAAGGCCTAGCTAAGGCTGGGATGAAGCAGCAGTGCTGCAAGGTGGAGTTAGGCAGCTGGATGGTTCATCAAAAGAGCAGACCAGGCACATGTCTACCTCATCAAAGGAGAGGCAAGATAGTGTCTGTGGGAAATGACCAAGACATTCTCTAGACAATGAACTCCTGCCTAAGCACACAGTACAGCTTATACAGAGAAAGAGGAACTTCCATTCCCCTCCACCTTTAGAAAGGAACAACATGAGGCTCCATCCATGGAGTGGAGAAGGAGGGTTTTGTTGAGTATTATCTGTAAGAAAGTGTTTTGGGTCTATGGCACTTTCAGGCTACAGAGCTATACACAGGGACTATATATTGTGAATCGATCCCTTATGACCCAATACATAGTGTGTTATCTAAAGGTAGTATCTTATTTCTTGTTGATATTTGCAAACTGGACAAGTTTCTATTTTCTTAGTTTTTAGGAGATAACAATTTAAAAAAAAAAAAGCAATGACTTTTTTCCCCACTCCTTACAATTTAAAAAAGTTAGTAAAGATATCAGTTCAGAAAGTCTAGCTGAATGATAACTCTGAGACTGGTCTTTGTTCTTGACTTAGAAGCAGTTCATATTTTTTACAGAGACATTTGAAAAAAGCTTCTTTTGAGTGAGTAAAAATAATTATTATTTTGAAGTAATTTTGACTTCAGAAGTTTACCACCAGCAGACTGTAACATTTGGGGATAAACCAAATAGATATATTAATAGACTAGTAAGACCCAAACACTTTCTAGATGTATAGCTTTAAAATTCTTATAGTTTAAAGCTAATGTAGTGCTTCAGTAAGCAGGAAATATAAGGGAAAGGAAATAGAGTCTCCTAATGAAAACAGATAAACTGGGCACTTGTCAAAAGTCACTTCAATTCAGGTCTTCTGAAACCTCATCCCAAGTTAATTTTTTTAAACTGAATATTTTGTATGATTATTATATTTCTGACAAGCTGCTTTTGCTGTAAGAAAGAGGGAGTTTTATCTTCAGCAAAGTAGTGTGAAGGCAACACGTAAGAAAATGTCAAAAGACTAAAATTGCATGATCCATCATGGTGTTTAAGCTCAAATTTGGAAATATTGGCTGGGAGCAGCCACAGTCTGAATGCATGACGTTCACGCTGATCTGAGTTTTCCCTCAGCCGGCTCCACAGTGGGCTTTCGTGTTTGCCGTGGACGTAAATTCACTGGGGTTTTCAGGAAGGACTATGTTTGAAAGAAAAGAGCGACTAGAATGCTGTGATTTTCTCTTACTATTCCGCGGACCCCTCCGGGAGAGCTCCGTGCCGCTCTCCTTCCCAGAGCTGTGCGCACAAAATTTCAGGAAACAGCAGGTCTTAATTAGGCCTCCAGTTTATAGTTTCACCTGAAAAAATACATTTAAGAAAATCATATATATTTGCCTGTCGAGATTTTTCAAGTCAATAAATTCTTGCTAATTAATCACATTAACAGTGCTCCTTAAAAGTTGAAACAGAATCAGAAAACAAACTGAATCCCCAATAAATATCCAACATAAAGGCCTATTCACTGCTGCCTTTTCAGTTCCTAAGAATTTTACAAGCGTTTTCTCTCCCTGACAGGACACACACGCACCCACACGCTACGTCGCTATCTGTAGCTATCACTATCCTCAGAGGAAAACAATCCCGGGGGCAAATTTTTAACATTGCGGGATGGGAGCACTGTGTGAAGTGCTTTGCTGCTTAGGGCTCGTGCTCACCACGGTTCTGAGAGATAAGGGCGCAGAGGCCCTCAGGAGAAGCGTGTTATTCTATCCCAGGTCCCCCCCATAAGAAAATTAGCAATGCGAGGGTAGAAAGAAGGTGGAAAGGAAGAAGCTAAGGGAACAAACGAACTTCTCTGTCTTAGCTGTTTATTACTGCGCGCTCCAAAAGGAAAGCCGATCTTTTTTTCCAGTATTGAAGATCGAGCCCAAGGTCTTCCCATTGAGATACATCCCCAGTCCTTTAAAAAATTATTATTTTTATTATTAGCATTAAATTTTGGTACAGGGTCTTAGTGGGTCACTAAGTTGCCCAGGCTGGGCTCAAACTTGTGATCTTTGTGTCTCAGACTCTGAGAGTGCTGAAATGACAGGCATGCGCTACCAGGCCTCACGTGGACCCCAGTTCATGATGCAAATTGTCTTTACAAACACTCCACTTGGCGCTTTGGCCTGCTATGCCACACACTCTCCCAAAGCAGGATTGCTTAAATATGCTTTAGAAATGCAACCAAATAGGTGTAAAATCCCACCTCCTTCCGTGGTATGTTTCCTGAGAATAGTGCTGGTTCTGTTCATTAAGAAAATAACCTTCCAAACTGGTAAACCTCAGTCCCTCCAATTTCTGTGCTATGTGTTTATGAAGATGTTGTGTCTGAACCTGTCTGCTGCCATTTAGAACCTTATTTGTCACTACCCTGTGGGGCAGTTCGGCACTTTTCCCAAAGGACTTCTCAGTGGGGTCCATCTTGAGAAAGGAAAAAGGGTCAGTTGCACCGACTACTCCTTTTAATAAACAAGCAATTTTACATCAGCAAAATGAGAGAATGCTGCTTTCAGGTGAGCAGATTTTTAAATTTTTGTTAAAACAGCATTATCGTATTGTTAGTATTTAATGTTATATCTTTCTATAAGAGAAAATGCCTGTAACAGTTCTTTTACTACAGCACTTTCCCTGAGCTGCAAATGACTGATCATGGCAGAAATACGGTATTTTATACAATCCCTAGGTAGAGATTTTAGACTTGCATTGGTTTTTTTGTTGTGTGGAAAAGAGAAAAATAATGATACTTACTTAAATTATTTCTCTTTGGATTTAATTTATGACGGTTCTTTTCTGATGGACTTTCTGATTTCTTGTTCCTCTCACCTTTCACAGCATTTGGATCTTATATTCTAGGCTCTGTGTTGGCAGCCGTAGAATGAACACTAGCTAAAATGTAATACGTTGTGCTGAAAAGTGACTTGACCTGGGGCCAGCTAAGGTTCTGGATGTTTAAATTTTAGTAAAACATTGTACCTGTACTCCATTTTCTTCACTTATAAATTAAGAAGATTCAGTCATATATTCACTGAGCACACTTCCAATGAAGGTCAATTATAGGCACAGCACTAGGTTGTGTACTATTGATACAGAGATGTACCGCGGAGTCCATGGCCAGTGCTCTTGAGAGTCTCATAACATTGTGCGAGCAGATCTGTACAAGGTCGGAACGGAGATGGTGCTGTGAGATGTTTCTCCTTCTTGGTCAGCAGGCTTCCTAGTCCATTATGTATCAGTAAGAGTGGCGGGAGGGAAGACAGAGGGGAGCAGGAAGGGCCTTTTGTTGTCCCATCTTCTCACTGTAGCTCATTGAGGACGTGGAATAAAGAGGATGGGTTAGCTGTAGAGCCAAAAGCAGCAACAGAACTGGCGCGTGTCCATCTGCAGTTTGGGACTCCAGCTGGAACCTTTCGCTGACAAGGAACTGCCACAGCTAGTGTAGCCGTGGTGCGAAGCTCAGAGGGAGAAAAGGAAGAGAGCAGTTCCTGTTCTTTCCTTCAGTTCCTAGCAATGGAGAGACCCAGAACTTCCTCTGTGTCCCCAGGGATGCTGCAGGTTGAGAGGCAACAGGCTTGAAACGGGAGCTCTGTTATGAAGGGAGGAGGAAATCCCTGTCAGCAGCTGCAGCTAGGAGAGTGTTGGAGGCTCAGCTGGAGTCACGACTGAGGCTTGAAGGACATGAAAGAAGAAATAATGAAGTGGAACTAGAGTGCATGAAGCGAGGGGCCACGCCTTGCTCACACTGAGAGGAGATGCCAGGGCGACAGCAGGTGTAGAACTTCATAAGCAGACCCAGAGAGGACAGAGACCAACCTGATACTGGCACAATGAGTTTCCTTTGGCTGGGGGCAAATGGGATCCAGAAGAGAAGCAGAAGGTCCTGACGTGATGCCATGATGACCCCATCTGAAGCCCCACATTGTCTAGGGAATCCAGAACTCAGGTAAGACTGATGGGGAGTTTAAAATTCACATTAAGGAACTCTGGAAAGGATGGACTGACTTAAAAAGGGATATTTTAAATTGAAAAATGAGAGTCTCTCCAAATTGGCAGGTTTAGATCTTTTCCCACCCTGAAGAGAACAAGGACAAGATAAAAATAGATGTGGATCATTGTACACTTCCTGTGTGAATGTACTATAATGTATATCGTACAAGTGCCACCTATTTTATGATAATATAACAACAGCTTCCCTTAGGTGACATTTTCTGGTTTTCCAGGCACTCTCCCACCTCGTATTTTATTGTTTTGCTTTATTTGAGTGGATGTTTGAGGTTGGCAAACTCAGCATTATTGCCTCCATTCTGTAAGTCAGAGATCTGCAGCTCAGTGCGGTCAGTCTGTACGTCTTCATCTATCAAATGGAGATAATAATGCTTACTGGACCAAAGTCTCACACTTTTTGTGAGAATTAAAGAGGAATAGAAAACTCCTAGGGGGGTGTGATTTACTGTGATTCTAAAAACATCTAAAAGCAGGTGAAGCAAGAAGACACTGTAAGCAAAATGCCTAGGATGCAAACTAGGCTGTCAGACCACAGATATATACTTTACTAAGTGAGAGTATTCCTACAAATGTTTCAGCAAATCCAAGTCACACATGAAATGCATGATGAAGCTCATGTTAAGTGAAATGTCAGATACTGCGACTCAGTTCAACGAACAGATTTTGTGTATGTGTGATCAGAAAAGGAGCACTGATTTTGAACAACCTACTAAAGTCTTGTATTCAGCATTTATAGTAACACAAGATTGATATGAGTTATTAGATACATTTTTGAAATTCAAGTTTATCATATTTTTCATCTATCTTGAATATATAGCAGATATAATGGTTGTCACATTTAAATAATATAATCTAACTTGCACTCAAAATTTCTGTAGAATGCTAGAAATTTCTTGCTCAATTAGTCTTGAGATTTGGATCATTGGCAGAAGGTCAAAACCACTTCCATACACTTCTCTCTTAGGCCATATTTCTCAGAGAACAAGAAACATAACAGCCTCCTTTACTTACCAACATACCACCATGGTCTGATTGCTTCTCACTGCAATGTAAATTCATAATCCTTTCCATTTTCTTGCTTCATGACAATCACAGAGCCTTTCTGTTAGTTCCTTATTTTCCTGAGTGAGGTCTTCACATATTTTCTTTTCTGTGAGAGAAAGTGCTTCCTCACCTCAGAGTTTTGGCTCTTTTTATGCAGTAGAGCCCAGGATCAAAGCTTTTGCCTCCAAAAGCCTTCTAAAATTACAGTATTTGAATGTATTCTAATGTTATTCTCTAGCACATACCTCTTTTTATTTCCTTTTAAGTTTTAAAATTGTATAATAGCTATTGTAATCGCACCAAGAAATTTGTTTTACTCATCATTTTATAACTAGTTCTCCCTTGTGACATAATAACTGTTGAATGAAGAGATAAATGAATGAATAAACTAGGTTTGTAAAATCCTTAATGCAGTTTATAGCACATGACAAAAGTTAATAAAGCTGGATATTTTAATTACCACAGTATTCATGGCCTCAAATCATTATTGCCAAGTATATGTTCTTGCTTAGATCTAAAATGTCTCTCAGAAGTCTCACATTTGGAAGTGAGGTCTGATCAGAAGGGGTGGGGCACTGGAAACAGGACTTGGGAGAGTATGTTACTGTTCCTGGCTCTTTTATCTCTCTCTGCTTTGGCTTCCATGATAAGAGCAGCTTTAGTCTTCCCTCTGCCTTCCAGTTCCTGCCTTGGATCCTACTGACCATGGACTGAACCCACTGATATTGTTAGCCAAAGAAAACATCTCCTGCTTTAAGTTCTGGGTATCAGTTATTTTTGTCTCAGTGCCAGTAAAATGACTAAGACAAAATCTGGTACCAGGAGGGCAGAAATTGCTAAGGTTGTACCTTCCTATGTGATTCAGAAGACTTTGAAGGTGGTTTGTAGAGGGGCTTGGGAAGTATAGAGACACAAGATAGAGAAGGTGTAAAATGTTATGAACTGTGCTTGGTTTGTGATACTGGTCAGAGCTTAGAATGGCGATAGGAATACAAACAGTGAAGACCAGACTCAGGAGCTCTCAGTTAGGCCCAAATCTTCATTCGTTTCATGGACTTTAATTCATGTGTCTCATGCTTTGGGGAAAAATTTGTCTACATTTTGCTCATGTCCTGAGACTTTGTGGGAGACTGAGATTAAGGGTGGTCAATTAAAGTGGTGGAGGAAATTTTAAGGTAGCACAATATTCAGACTGTGGTATGGGTACTGTTGGTTGCTTTTAGTGAAATCTATAGGGAAAATTCTGAGCAAAGGACAGAACTGAATGGTGGTAAATACAGTTTTACCAGAAAGGAAGGACCAATAAAGTTGGGGCAAAGCAGAGCATGGTGGTCAAAAAGATTGGCAATTAAAAGAAGACAAGTGTTTTCTACAGGAATAAGAAGAAAGGTTACTTCAGGGCATCTCAGAAATCATCAGGACCCCATACACTGCAGGATCAAGCGTGCAAAACTATAAATCTATCATTTGAGAAGAGAATCCCTATCATGCCTATATATCTGAGTTCAGCCATCTAGGCACTCAGAGGCTGCTGCAGCCTTGGTCCAAGTGGCCTAGCTGTGGTGGCTGACCTTGGCATCTCTCATGTGGTGCAATTTTTTAGGCTTGAGGAATGTAAGAGTTGTGGGGTCATGGAGGATTCCCCTCATATTTCAGAAGAAGGCCGGAGAGGTCAGGTAAAGCTGTGTAACAGAATCACAATTTCTGCCAGGAACCCATGAAAGGGTGGTGCATGACATTGTGACAGTGAAGCTGAATGTGCAGCAGAGATTCCAGGAAGTTGGAGAGGACAGGAATGTGTAACATCTTCTGAAGAAAGGTAAGCAGAGACTGAAACCAGTCCACAATACAGGCCATGAGGACTGCAGCCAGCAAGGCCAGGGGTGGGGGCTGCCCCAAAATTTCTGAGCTCACATCTCACCAGCCTGGCTCCTGTACATGCAGCTGTAGAACTTCATGTTTGCCCTGCAGGATTTCAGTCTTGCTTTGGTTCCATTGCCATCCCCCCTTCCTCCCTGGTGGAATGGGAATGTTTACCCTATGCTACTGGATGTTTTCAGTGTTTAACTTTCTTTTTGATTTTTCTAGGAAGAAGACTGGACTTGGACTTCTCTGCAATGTTGTTACTGTTAAGAACTTGGCAATCCTCAGAAATAGACTAAATGAATTTTGCATAAGATGGACACAAGTTTCTCTGGGGCTAGGGGCAGAAAGTTCTGATTTAGATATAAAACTTACCCCCCAAAATCTCGTGTTTGGAATGCAGCCTAGTGAGAGATAGTGGGTCACTGGGGGTGTGACTTGGAGGAGTGCATTTTCTTCCCAGCTCCTCCACTCTTTTTCTGCTTTCTGGCCTCCATGATGTGAGCAACTTTCCTCTGCCACGTCTCCTTGCCATCATATTTCTGTCTTGGCTCCTACTGACCATGGCCTGAATTTATTGAGACTGTGAGCCAAAATAAACTTTTCCTTAAACTTGCTAGCATCAAATATTTGTCCCAGTGATGAGAAAGTGACTAAGAAGTTACATATAAATTTGTGGTAAAATATAAACAATAGTGAAAGGATTTGACATTTTTTTAAGTGATTGACTACCTTATATACATTCTTAGATTGATTCAAATTATTTATGGGTATGGCCCTGAATCAAGGCCAGGAGTTTTCTGAAGCTGTTGGTTTCAAGCAGGTGCCTAAAGTGGTATCTTTCTATGGTCTGTTGGCCATTTCAGAACTTTAGAAATGTAATGGTCAATTCATTAGAAAGAAACAAATAACTAAATAAATTTTATGAGAGGACTTCAAGATGGCGACTGGGTAGGCAGCAGAGAGAGGGCCTCCTGGAGGAATGCCACTCAGACAAAGGAATATAGGAATATAGCAACATGTGAAGGACAGAAAAGAAAGAGGTGGGTATCCTGAACTCAGGAAGGATCTGAAATGGGAACTGAAGCCCTCGGAAAGACTAAGAAAAACCTCTTCTGGAGGAAAGGATCAGAGATCCGCCATGGCACAGTCAAAGGGAGAGGAGAAGGAGGAAGTCACCCCTCCAAACACACCCTCGATCCAGTATTCGCAGCTTCAGCTTCAGAGACCCACACTGACAGAAGACTCCCGACTTGGCCAGGGGAGAGTGGAGTTCTGAGAGCTGGTCCAGGCCTGAAGAGGGGAGGGTGCAGCCAGGAAAACAGGCAATGGCGGTGGGGAGCAGTTGTCAAACCCAGTGTGAGGATGAGAGGTTACAACAGCCACTGGGTCAGAGTCCCCACCCTGTGGCAACCTTCCTAATCAGCGCCTGGAGAGAATCAATGCAACTAGTACACAGCCCACCACGCCCGGCTCTGCACCTGCCTTGAGGTGGTGGCCCCTGCCTCTCCGCTGGGTGAACAGCTACTGGCGGAGAGCAGCGGAGAACCTCGGCAATGAGCTGTGGCGGCTCCCAGGGATCCGGCCGAGGAGCGGACTGGGACTCCAGCACCACAATGGGAGGGAGAAACAGATGAAGGTGGATCACATGGCTCTGCGCCCTTCTCACCCCAACATCAAGCAGGAAACATGAGCTGGGTTGCCGGGACTCAGCTGCCACCCTGAACTCTCTCTGGTAGCACCTTGAGTCTCAGCAGCTTCAGCAAGCACCGTCTGTTCCTGGCAACAATGGGACACATCCACAGACTTCAGGACTCACCCCGAACTATTAATGTGAGCACCCAGAGGGTCTCCTTACAGCTTGCACATATGAACCTTGCATGAACTCATAGTGACGGATTAGATGAAAAGTAGCAGACCAGGAGTCTGAAAAACAACAACATACTCTATAAAGCAGACCTGAGAAAATCCTCCAACTCTATTCTAGAACAAATCTTTAGACTCAGTTCATACCCTGAACTAACACAGTGAAAACGGGCCAGGGAGATTTCAAGCCCTTATACCAAGTATTGTAAGTTTGTCCAATGCCCAGCTGCAAGGGGTGGGGAATAGTAATACTGGAGATCAGGAGGAGGGAGGAGAAGAAAGGGCTTCCAGTATTGAGGCAATGGGAGAGAGCTGAACGGGTCACCGAGGGCACCCCGACGGGGGCACGTGCCCCGTGGCTGCTACGCTGTGGGTCCCGTGGCTGCTCCGCTGAGGGCCCTGTGGCTGCTCCACTGTGGGCCCCACTGAGGGCACCCCACAGACTGGACCCGCCCCCGCCCATAGCACGGCGACGGGGCAGAGCCAGGCGGTCCACTGTGAGCATATGCACTTTTCCACCTCCGACCATGGCAGTTTGTATACACCCGTGTATGCTATAGTATAGTCTGAGGCAGCTATATCTCTTCCCAAGGCGAGAGCCCAGGGGTATAGATAAACCCAGCAGTACAGTTATTATCACAGGGAAGATGACTGATTGAGTGGTAGGGCAACGGAGATGAGGGAGGAGAAAATTGAATGATCAAATGGGCCATCATCTGTGCAACTGAGTGACAAATGTGAAGGTAACACTATGTAGGACAGCATCCAGAGCTAATTCCCTTGTATGTTCTCTATAATTTTGTATTTCCTTAATCGTTTTTGTATTAACAGAAGTGAAGATAACTTTATATTATACAGCATCCAGTGCTAATTCCCTACTATCTTCTCTATAATTTGGTATTTCCTTTAATGTTTATGTGTTAACTAATGTGAAGATAATATTATGTAATACAACATCCAGTGCTAATTCCCTATTTTATGTATAATTGTGTATTTTCTATATTGCTTATGGCTTATTCTGGTTCATATGTCTTCATTCTTTTGTCTTCAAAATAAAATTAAAAAAAACAAATTATGGTTTGTATTGTAAATAACAAAATAAAAATGCAAAATGTGCAGTGAAGTTATTAAAAGACATTCACAACAGTTAGATATTAAAACAATGGATTTGGAAAAAATAATATATCTTGTTTCCAACTATAAATTTAGCAAAGATAGGAAAAGTTGATACTATTCTGCATTTCTGCAATATGTGGGAAAATATACCCTTCCATAGATATTTCTGAAAAGCCATGAGGAAATATGTAATAACGTTTAAAATGTGCATGCTTATTGTTCTGGTATCAATCTCAGTAAACTACATCTCTAAAAAAAGGCAAGATTAAAGATATTATAAGGAAATTCTAATTCAGGATTTTTTACAATATAATAAACCTTGAATTTATTATATTGCTAATGCTTCATTGTAATGAACAAGAAAATTGGATAATAATTTTACTATGAACAATGTTACATTTTAAAATGCTGATGAGTATAAGTTAATACAACAATCTTCGAAGATATTTTGGCATTATATTTAAAGTTGAGAAGAAAGATGCCTTCTATTGTAGAAATTCCAGCCTTGTCTTATGTACCTTAGAGAAATTTACACACTTACCATGAACCCAAAGAAACATATACAAAAATATTCTTAGCAACATTATGTTTTACGGTTGTTTAAAGTACTCTTAAATTTTTGTTATATTTTTTCTTGGGTTTATATATTATCATTAAAAAGCACCACTTTTACATATCTATTCTTAGGTGAATGTTGGCATATGTTGCAATGACTTGGCACATAGTCAATTTTCATAAGCGTTCTATGTGTTCTAGATAAGAATGTTTGTTCTTGATTTGTTAGGTACAGAGTTCTATGTACATCTATGAGATCAAGTTTATTATGTTTTTTCAGATATTTTAAATATGCAATACTTAGAAATCCATTTAGCTAGGAGTCTTTTCCTTCTTCAAGAAAGAAAAATCTTCCTTTCTGTGACTGGTAATTTAAATGGTTAATATCTTAATTAGAAAGTGTCTAATTCAGTTTTCAATAGCTTTTGCCAATTTGTTTAAAGTAGTTTGATTGGCTTATAGTTTATAGTTGTGAACTGTAAGCTCGTGTTTTACCTGGCAATTACATGAGGCCTACACAGAGAGCACATATCTCTCTTTAAAGCTTTTTTTTTTTTTTTTGGCTAGGCACTCTTAAATTTGGCTACAGTGTTAAATTTACTTCTCAGTTTGGGGTTTCTCAGACTATGCATATATTTGAATCTCTTGCCTGTGTGTAAGCTGACTTTGGTTACAAATTCTCAGAGCAGATTTTTTTGTCTCCTAGTTTTTGGCAATCTTAAAGTTCGTTTTGGCTTTTCAGTGTTTATTTGTGTTTGTGCGGGTGGGGACTGAATTCAGCACCTCTGTACTGAGCTATGTCCCCATCCATTCTTCATTTTTAATTTTGAGACAGCGTCTTGCTAAGACACTAAATTGCACCGGTTGGGCTCCAACTTGCAATTCTCTTGTCTCAACCTTTCAGAGTGCGGAGATTACAGGTGTGCACTGCCACTCCCAGCTTCTGTGGATTTTGTAATCACATTTTACCGATGTTGTAGCTCTCCAGATTCTGCATTTATGCATAGGGGGCTCCTAGTTATAACTTTTATGTATTTCATACGTTTAAAACCATGTTTAATAATTTTCTTTATTTTAAAATTTAATCTGCTAAAGTTCAGGGGTTTACAAAAACTCTGGTAAGCTCCCTGATTGGTACCTGTTTCCAATATATGAGTCATGGGTATCTCATATATTATTTTGTCACATTTGTTATGCATTTCTAAAGGTCTGTACCAATACACTTGCTTCATAGTGTTGGTGTGAAAATAAATGAGAGAATCCATGTCTGGCCTTGAGCACATTGCTTGAAATATATGCAAATCTAGAGGCTTTAGTTTTAGAAATACTGGACTGAAAAAAGAAAAAGCATTTGGCAAGTCCTCTTAGTGACAAGAAATTGTCTAATGATTCTATTTTATTCCCTCAAAAATTATCCTACATTATCCTGCAGATTGGGTGCACGATAAACATTCAATTTTGCTTATGATTTAGATGAGAAGAATCTCTTTGCTCTTTGTGTGTGCAGGGCAAAATCAATCCTGTAGAAATATCAGGTTAAGAGTTTCATTTCCTGATATCCATGGACTAAGAAAACCTAGAGAAGCGCCTTTCACAAACAATAGGAGCATTGCTTTGCCCTTTCTCTTTTCAATCTAATTTTCTTTCTATTGAAAGCAGCTGTGCTTTTCTCACTCTGACAATTCTGAAATCAGGGTAACTCATTCTTCATAAATTCTTTAGAATATGCTGGCAGAGCTGCTTCCGACAGTAGCTGTGGAACGTTCAATGGAGCTTGATTATACGGAAGGTTAAAAAGACCACTGTGATTATTTCCTTCTCTGTGAGACTGCCCCTTCTCATATTACAAAACTGCTAATTATCCCAGAAACTAGAGATTATCTAAATAAGACAGAGCAGAAGCAGTACTATGTACCAAGTTCAATTTTTTTTTGTGTTTTTTAGGAAGGTGGGAGGTTTTTTTGTAAGCTTTAAGATATATTTTTCATACTACGGAAGTCATGCATTTAAAGTATAAAATACAGTGGCTTTAAATATAGTCAAAGGTATGCACATCACCACTGCCACTGTCTATTTGCTTTAACATTTTCATCACCTCAAAAGGCAGCTATGCTAAGTAATTGTACTGCTATAGTTTGAATGTCCCTTCAAACATTCAGTTATTGTCAATTCCAGTAACAAAGGTGGACTCAAAGGTGAGATTTTCCCACATGAATGGGGTTACCTGCCATTCCAAAAGGGCTTGACGAGGGACGCTTGTCCTTTTTACTCCTTCTGCTACACGAGGACACAGTGCTTCTCCTCACCAGAGGATTTAGCATTCAAAGCGCCTCCCGGGAATGGAGGCTGGACTGTCTCCTGACAGCGAACCTGCTGGTCCCTTGATCTTAGTCTTCTCAATTCCCAAACCATGAGGAATAGATTCTTGTTTGTCATAAATTACCCAATCATAGGTAATGGAAGCATAAGAGACTAAGACAAATCCCAAGCTTGTATCCTTTCTCCCTTGGCCCTAAGCAACCACCAACACACTCCCATCTCTCCAGATTTTCTTGTTCTAGACTTGGATATAAATGGAATCATATAACATGTGGTTTGGTGGCTGCTTTCTTTTGTTTAGCACAGTTTCAATGTTCATCCATTCAGTAGCATTTATCAGTGTTTCATGGCTAAATGACATTTCATTGTATGGCTATATCATATTTTATTTATCCATTCACCAATTGATGAACATTGGTTTGCTTCTACATTTTTACTAGTATAAGTAATGCTGTCATAAACATCTGCCTACAGGTATTTGTGTGAGCATAAATTTTCATTTCTCTATAAATGAAATTGCTGAGCTTTATTGAACAACTATATTTAATCATTTGAGGATCTGGAATGTTTTCTAAACTAACAACATTTTACATTCCAACTAACAATATATGAAAGTTTGTCAATGCTTGTTATTAACAGACTTTATTTTTATCATCCTTGTAGTTGTGATGTGGTAAACAGTTTTGTTTTGATTTGCATTTTTCTAATGGCAAATAATGGTGAATATCTTTTTATGGGCTTATTGGCCATTTGTAGTTCTTAACTGGAAAAATATCTATTCAGACCCTGTATATATTTTTAATTAGAAAAAGCAAGGTTTTGAATGATTTCTGACTTATAAGTTTTATAAAATCTAATGACTCAGCAAGTATTTCATTTTTAAAAATATCCTTAAGAAACTCATCTGAAAAAAAATACAAGTACTTAAAATTGGAATTCCTTTACAAAACCCAGTCATAGGTCATTCAACAGAAAAAGCTTTAGGTAATAATGATTATATGTTGCTGGACACCTTTGTCCTCTACTGTTATAGCTTGTTTAGATACCCTCCCTCCCAAAGCCCACACAGTCATAAATGGGTCTTTTTCAGAGGTGGCTGATCTACAGTGTGTGACGCTGGAATTGATTCATGGTACAATGTTAGGATCAACGGCACTAGGGTCAAGCCTGTGAGTGCTACCTGCTCCAGCCTGGATAAGATATAAAGGATCAAAAGATCTGTGGTCATCCCTGTTGCTCTGCTACCTTCTGCTCACCATGAATTGTTTTCCCCTGTGCAATGCCTGTCTGCCATACCACCTGCCTTGGAGTGAGCAGATTATGGGCTGAAACCTCTACTAATGGTGAGCTGAATAATCTTTTCTGAGTGTCAGGTATTTTTTCTCAGCAATGAGAAAAGTAACTAAGACATATACTTTAACATTCTTCAAAGTCTCTTACAATAGCACTTGAATCTGTGCAAACCAATTAATATCATTTCCTAAAATATTCTGTTTGACTGCCATAGTTTTTGTAAGTTACTGTTCTAGTTGTGAGATATCTTCTCAGATTTTTACTTGCTATTCCCTTCTCAGTCCTTTCAGAATAATGCAGAGTTAATTAGAAAAGTGTTTTGATTTTTTTCTCAAACAGGATTTTACCCCCTCTAGAAGGAAACGTCCTTATCCTACTACTGACAAAACCTATTGAACTATTGTAACTAGTCAAATGGATGTCCAACCCTGAGTTTCCGTTATTGTAACCCCACCCGTGAGCATGGAGGAAGCTTTCATATTCCAATATAAATGTAGTTGTTTATCTCACCCATTTTGTATCTATATACGGATGCTAACCATAGACTTAGAAATTCTGGTACAGTTTCAATTTCAAGAAATATCATTCCTTAAAAGTTTAAGCATGTAATATTCCAATACCATAGTATTCTAAATCCTTCATGTAAATGAATTTATAAATCTGTTTCAAATCTCTTTTTTTAATTTGGTATCTTCATTTGTGTCTCAGAAGATGTGAACTATCCTTAGAACGAACACTAAAACCTATAAGGCAACGTTGGGCCTATGGGAGCCCCACTAAAGTAAATGTTCCACTCGCCTTTCAAACTGATACTGCAAAACAATTCTATAAAAAGTAACACTGAGGTGCGAAGAGAGACTGGCATTCAGTTAATGAAAATTATTTACAGTAAGGTTTTTTCCATAGTTCCTCAATAATATACATAAAATGATATGTAATAAAATCTGATTAGGGCATCCATTATGATATCAAAGTGTATAAACACCTAAAACGTTTATCAGTGGAAGTTTAAGTACCAATTATTATTTAGCCACATAATATAATACCATGCCAACCACTTAAAATATGAAATTATGTATTTATGAAATATAAAGATTTATGAGATCTTTAAGGAGAAAAATTCAAAGCCTAGAAAATATATATAACGTGGTGACATGTGTGGAAAAATATTTCTGTGGATAACTTTGGAAATGCATGGAATATATCTGAAAGTTTGTCTTGGAGGAGGAGAGTGGTATCTGGGATACAAGGGTGAGAGGGAGACTTCTCAGTGTACAGCAGATAGTGTCTTCCCATCTTGCATCATGTGCATTAATCCTACTTAATAATTCACCAGCTTTATAAATAAATAAAGCAGAATAAGAACTTCATCACATATTTTCTTACATGCTATTTTCCATGCCATACCACCACTTGGGAGGCAGTGTGACTCCTAAAATTTGGGTAATTGTTCAGCACTGTTTCCTAGAAAAATAGACTTCATTTCCATTATTAGCTTTGTGCAGTTCTGCTGAGTTTGCTAACTTTTTATGACTGTGTGCCAGCTGACTTCAGAGAGCAAGGTGCTCTCAAGAGAGAGCGTATCAGTGAGGACTTTTTAAAGATCTATTTCCACTCAAGGTACTTGCTATTTCTCTGGTTATTTAAGAAGCTGAATGAGGAGACCTGAATTAACTGGCACTATATTTCTGATTTATTCTAGTAAGTTTTATTGACTTTTCAGACTGGAGCGCTGGGAACTTGCCTGTCTAAGCTGCTTCTTAATCCTGCTGTGGTTTCACACCAATGGAAGAATTTCGCTAATGTTATATTACTTTAAACTCAGCAGAAAATAAAATAAGAGAGAGTCCAAAATCTTGCTTCAATTTCAACCCAGACAGCAGTTTGAACATTTGGGACCCTTCAGTGAAGACACAAATTCATAAAATGTAAAGGTGACATTTAAATTTTAAAAAGAAAGGAAAAGGAACTCAAGGGAAAAATAGATGTTGAGAATTTATAAAAGGAAAGGTGTTGTGGTATTTTTCCATGCCTGTATATCTTTGGTTTACTGACACTATCTTATCTTTCCAATTTAATTGTATTTTAGTTTTAGGCAAGGTAATTATAGTACACATATATTTCTGTTTTTAAATGTTATTATAAGAAATGGAAAATAATTTATCATCCTATAGATAACAATAATAACTTATCAGAACGTAAAATGCCACATAGAATCCAACTCTATTCTTTTTTAACTTTTACTTCAGTTTAAAAATAAAAGAAGGAAAAGATATTAACAGACAGACATCCATTTACAAAATAGCATAAGAACAATACAAGCAACAGAGTTACAGACAAAGTGGTAGGAAATTATCAATGGTGGTTGTATTACATATTGATATCTTCAAAGTGGTTTCTCAGGAGTCCAACTCCATTCTTAAATGTAGATTATTTTATTTTTTTTAAATGTAGATTATTTTAGGTATAACAACTGCAAAGGATGACAGAATAGTAAGGTAATACGATTTTTTGAAAAAATGCAATCAAATAGTATATTCATTATCATGGTGTTACAGAGTTTCTTTGAAAAATCAAGATTATTTTTGTAATTCCTTTACATAAAATATCCATGTGCTGATAACTAAATTCTGAAAATTCAAAGATCTACATGCAACTCTATGTTTCTTCCACAAAAATCACAGCAAATATGATTTTAAACTATTGCGCTGAATATGAAATTTTACTTAAAAATAATTCATACTAAATGTAAATTCAACATATATTTACATATTTCTTTTTCTTAATGATAATCTTGTTTTCTAAGGTAGTTAAGCAATATTGATGTAAATTATAATGAATTTAAAAGCTTTTCTCATTATAGTTACTAATTCACAAAAAGCATATATAATTATGTATAGAGGAAAATGAGAGAAAAGAATCTGAGCTAGACAGCTAGTTATTGGCACATTCAGTTGATAATTCTAAGTCCAATTTTTTAAGTAATATAGATGGAATACAAAATTTTTCACATGTGTACCCCACTCAAGCACAATACTCTCCCCTTTGTGTGTCACTTCAGACAATACATGACGCTAGGAGAGACAGAAAATAAGGCAGAAGGGACGTTTCGTCTCAAGCCACATAGTGTCCAGAGATGCAGCATAAACACAGCTGTCTGCAGCATATGGTGATGATGTGATGTGTCAGAGGCTGAGTGAGTTACTTTTCTGTAGCAAAGGTAGTCTGTGTTTGAGTTGGATGTACTCATAAGTAGGATTTGAACTTGTAACATTGGCAAAGCCAAAGTTTTCTAGTAAAATTGTAACATGAGTTGTGCCACAAAGGGAGGAAAAGGTGGCGAATACAGCCGGTACATAAACTTGACTGACCTGTAGCACAGGAAAGACGTAGGCATACAGTGAGATAAGAAAGCCGTTAAATCCGAAGCTACCGGAAGATGGCGACCAGGTGAGCAGCAAGGGAGCGAACCTCCTTAATAAACACCACCAGCTCGAGACAGACTTGGCGAGCGTGAATGCCGGGACCTCGGCTGGGAAGTTTAAACTGGGCGTATTTCTCTGAGATGCCGGGGGAGATGTGGTAGGGCGGACCAGGCTGCCGGGGCGAGACGTGGGAAAGCCCCAGACGCTG
>PVLD010018719.1:0-38232 GCA_004027595.1 Dinomys branickii | reverse complement strand
AAATCAGGACTACACTATAAGTAAATGAAGCAAAAATTGTACAGTAATTTCTGAAGACGTCCAGTTACATTTGTTGTTTTTCTAAAGACAAAAGAATGAAAACATATCAACAACCAAGCAGGCACAAACCAGAATAACTCAAAAGCAATAAAGGAAATACACAATCACAGAGAAGATAGTAGGGAATTAACAATGGTTGCTGTATTACATGTTATCTTGAAGTTGCTTACTCAGCTATACAAACGAAGGCACAAATGATTGATTGATCAGTTTACTCCACCCTCGCCTCCCTTGTTCCCCCACCCAAGCAGTCGTCTTCCTCCAGGTACATTTGTTTTGCAATAGGTTCACAAAGTTCAGCTGCTCTTTTACACACTTAAAAGCCTGCACATTATGGGCTGAGAGGCAGCTTAGCAATAGAACCCTTGCCTACCACGCATGAAGACCCAGATTCAATCCCCCAGAACTGCTAAAAGGAAAGAGAAAAATTACAGTGTATTCTTTAAATCAGTAGGAAGCTCAGAATACTGTAGTCAAAGGACACACACTCATAGAAGCTTCTCTACTTAGCCAGGGACTCCAGGAGGTAAAGTAAGAAAAAGAACAGTCTGTTCCACAGTGTGTACCTAGAAACAACATACTGGTCTGTAATTGGCCCTTTCTCCTACTCATTTTCAAAAACAAAAAAATTAAAACTAAGTTTCTTGGACACTGACCATGAAATACAACAAGTTGTCTCAATTAGAAAAACAAGCACAAATAGGAAATATGAGGCACAACCACTTTATGAGAGCAAAAGAGATAACAGTGAAATGCTATGTGTAATAGTAAAAGAAATGGAGAGGCTCGCACCACTGACCTGACGGACAGAAGCGAAGCAGTGAGGCTCCCACCGCTGAGCAAGGCCGAGAAGTGTGTCTCTTTTGCCGGAGCAAGACTCGCGAGTCCAGCGGCAGAGTTACGGTTGTCTTAAAGAACGGTGCAGCGCAGAAACACAAGGCACCTTTGCAGACAGTGTCAGGAAAGCAGTAGGTCTTGCTGAGTTTAATGGGGCAATGCACTCTCCTTACTGAGTGGTTAGTTCAATCAGCAAAGTAAAAATATCTGAAGAGTATAGCAATAGCTGCTGCACTGCAGATTGTGATCTTCTGTTATGAAATGTTTACTTTTTTCCATAAAAAAAGAATATTAAGAGCCATATGAAAAAAAGATATTTTAAAAAGAATGAAAGACAGAGAAAGCATATGATGTGCTGGAAACTTCAAAGTCATCTCAGTTTCCGTACTGTATGGTGTAGGTGAAGAATGTCCCCCAGAGGCCTCCTGAACTCATGGGCAGGGCTCTTCGAAGGGACTGAGTTATGAAAACGCTAGAACTGACTTGTGTTAGGTTCGGGTCTGCTCGCAAGAGCCCGCTGCAGTGTAACTGGGAAGGGTTTATCTCCCATCCCGGCTTCTCCCTTTGCTCATTGCTTCCTGGTCACCGTGACCAGAGCAACTGCCTACCACGCAGGGCCATTCACCATGCTGCTGACCATGCAAAGACTGAGACTTCTGAGGGTATCCACCATACAGAGACACCCTTGAGTCTTCTGGGGGCCGGGCTGGAATGTGATAGTTCAGATCAAGGAGGTCAGCAAAGGCCTCTTGTGACCACAGTCAGGGTGTTGGGCATGTGAGTGTTACTGGCATGAGATTATTGCTGAGGTGCTCTTAGGAGGTGGCGTCTGATCAGAGGAGCAGGCTCACCAGAGGCTGTGATCTGGAAAGTGTCTCTCCCTCCTTCTCAATTCCCCCTCTCCTACTGGCCCCATGACACAGGCAGTTTTCCTGGCCCAGACCCTGTCCCTGTGCTGTTGACCATGCAAGGACTCAGACTTCTAAAACTGTGAGGTAAAATAAACTTCTCTTCGTTATTGGATAGTTTGTCCCAGAAACAAGGAAAGTGATAAAAACAAATACTAAGTGCCCTAGGAGAAATAATAACGTTTTTTTTCTGAGCCTAGTTTCTATTCTGAGACAGGGTCTTGTTACATTGCTAACTTTCCCAGGCAGGGGTCAAACTTGTGATCGTGCAGCCTCAGGCTCCAGGAGTACTAGATTACAGGCATCTGCGACCACTTCCAATAACTCAGAGTGGACTTTTTAAACCACGTTTTGTTCCCTGCCTTTTATCCTGCATAACAAAATTCTTATACCATTCCATTCAACATAATATCAGACATTTTAGTAAAAAGAGTAAGGATGTTTCCTAACTCAGTTGAAGTGGTTTCATACATGTGGCATGGATAGCAACCAAAAATCTTCTTTAAGGCAAAAACATAAGTTACCTAGTCACTAAAACTCCCAACACTATTTCAGGTAATTGGTAGTTAAGAGTAAATACAAAAACAGAATAGAAAGATGGCAGAAAAAATGAGAGGGCAAGAGCAGCTACATAAAGACAAAAAAGAGGCTCTAGGCCAAGGCCCTTGCGGGCTTCCAAAGCTGCTAGCTGAAGATCCCCTTTAAAAGTCCCAAAGCTGCACCTCAGTTTGGATACTGACACATTTGTAGGAAGCAAGGCCACTGTTTTAGGGCTACTCACCCAGGCATCTTCTTTTCACTCTCTCCAGCTCATGTTCTCTTCTGGCTGACAACACGAGAGAAACCCCAGATTTGCTCAACTGGTAAGCCAGCTCCTCGCCAATTCCACTTGAAGCCCCCGTCACCCACACCACCTTGCCAGTCAGCTCCCATTCTGTACAGGAAGGAAGAACGCAAGGAGGCCAAGAAGTGATGGATTATGCATACGTATCAGTCAAACATTAGCACACAAAGCTTTTAAACACTACCAGGGAATGTGAAAACCTAGCATGTACAACATAAAATTTTAAATATCCCAGGAAAAAAAATCTTCTACCTCATTTTTAAGAGTATGAATACAAACCATGTTAGCCATAGTTATCTACATAGGAGTTTGCATATTTCACAATCTTGGTGAAATTTCCTGATTTTACTTCAAAGAAAGCCACATAATTCTATGGTCTCACTCCAGGGCTCCATTTATCTCTGCATTTGATAAAAGTAAAGCTAAGTCAGTAGAGCAACCATTGCCTGCACTCACTTTGCTTATCTGTTGAACGGGAGACTCAACCCAGATTGTGAGAAAGGTTCCACTCAGTTTCCAGTTCCACATTCAAATTTTCTGAAATACGGTAGTAATGAAAAATCTGAATGTACCAACTGCTCGTTGTTATGGTGTAATCAGCCCAGACTGTTATACTTTCTCCATTTGCCAATCATGTCTGATGGCCAGCAGCTAGCGTCAGTTGTGAAAGTGCTCCCCAAAAGCCTCAGCTCTCAGATGAATGTCTCACCTCAGATGAAACGCTTACGACACAGGGAGGAAATTACTGTGATCTGACTGTCCAATTGTGTTCCTATTAAAGACTAAGAATATTTAAGTGAGAAGTGCTTTATTTGGACGTCAGGCCTTGAGAGCCATGATTTATGTGACTCTTTAGAGACACTGTGGTGCCAGGTTCTTAAGTATTAAGTATTGAAACATGTATTACTACCCAAAAATAACAAACAGGGTATCATTTAACATCACATTGTCTTAACAGATGACCCCTTAATGTATGACCGCTCGGTATCACCAGGGCCCAAATTCTGGCTTTATTACCCACACAGTACTGTGTGTCTCCTGTGTAGGAACTCAGAGACTTCATTTCTCAGAACTGGAAAAACCATTAACTAAAAAACTACACTTCATAAGATTAAGTTAAAACATGGAATGCATTCAGAGCAATATCTGGCTCATACTCGATGCTTACTAAATTTTGGCCATAATATCACTAAAATTTTTTAACAGCTGGACCTTACAGTAGCAAAATACAATACTCATTCAACAGCTTGTGTGCTGTAACATTTCCCAGCAGGGGCAATAGAGTGTCTAGTGCGAATGGCTTAAAGATTTTTCTCATTACTTAACAGGTTGCCTTAATAAACCTCTCATAGAATCTCATGAAATAGATGTTACTATGTCCTTTTTAAATTTATTTTTTGACACTTATTTTAAAAGTAAAAGAACAAAAACATATTAACAAACAGACACAAAGTAGCACAAGAACAGTACAATCAAAACTGAATTACAGACAAGGTGAGAGGTAATGAACAATGGTTGTTGCATTACATATTGATAATTTTGAAGTGGGTACTCAGGAAAACAGATATAGACATGCAGAGTTGATCAAACAAATAATCATCAATTATTCCTTACAATAAAGTGACCTAAGTCAGTAGTAGAACTGTGTTAGATATGCTGCATATACATACATACATACATACATAATTATCCCTTCCATACTTTTATTTCATATAATTTTTAAAAAAATTTTTTAAAGTGTAAAAGAAAAAACTACATCAACAAAAAAAGAGGAAAGCATTAACAAAGAGACAAAAGTAGCACTCATAACAGTATAATCAAAATTGAATTACAGACAAAGCAACAGGAAACAAACAATAGTTGTTGCATTGCATATTGATAACTTCAAAGTGTATGCTCAGGAAAACACATATAGACATACAAGATTGATCAAACAACCAGTCATCACTATTCCTTACCATAAAGTGACATAAGACAATAGTAGAACCATGTTAGCCATCCTGCACATATGTACATACATACATACATACATATTTGACTCTTTCTTTCTTTTCTCCTTTCCCTCATCCCATCTGTTCTTTACTTTTGAACAGATTTCCTTCACACCTCTTAGTTTATAATCCCACCCTCAGGTTCTTACACTAGTGACACAATATGTTGCTTGCATATGTACCTCTGATTTATTTCACTTATGAGTATGGTGGCTAATTGTGACCATTTGCCTACAAAGGCCCCAAATCTGTCGCGCTTTATAGCTGAGTCATATTCCATTCTATAAAAATGCCACAGATTTTTCATCCAGTCCTCTGTGGATGGACATTTGGGTTGCTTCCACAATTTAGCGATTACAAATTGCGCTGCTAAAAATATGGGTGCACATATATCACAGTGATATGATGTTTTCAGATCATCTGGGAAAATACCCAGAAGGGGAATAGCTGGGTTGAATGGAACCTCTAGACCTAGTTTGCTGAGAAATCTCCAAACTGCTCCCCACAGTGGTTGCACCAGTCTGCATTCCCACCAGCAGTGTAATAGAGTCCCTACTTCTCCACAGCCTCGCCAGCATCGGTTGTTGGATGATTTCTTAATACTGGCCAGTCTTACTGGGGTGAGATGAAATCTCAATGTTGTTTTTATTTGCATTTCTCGAATGACTACAGACGTGGCACATTTTCTCATATATTTATTTGCCATTTCTATTTCTTTATCTGAGAAGTGTGTATTCATCTCAGATGCCCATTTCTGGATTGGGTCTTTGAATTTGGACAGGTACATGTTTTTTAATTCTTTGTATGTTCTAGATAGAAGACCTTTGTCTGAGGGACAGCCAGCTAGGATTTTGTCCCAATTTGTGGGTTTTCTTTTTACTTTGCTGGTGATTTCTGTAGATGTGCAAAAACTTTTCAGTAGGATGAGGTCCCAGTTATTGATTCTTTGAAGTGTTTCCCTTGAAGTTTCATTTCTGTTCATGAACACTCTGCCTACTCCTATGTGTTCAAGATTTTTACCTACTTTCTCTTCCAATAGATTTAGAGTTTCTGTTTTAATGTTGAGATCTGTGATCCATTTTGACCTGAGTTTGGTGCATGGTGATAGACTGGGGTCTATTCTCAGGTTTTGGTAAGAGGCAAGCCAGTTTTTCCAGCACCATTTATTAAACAAGCCATCTTTTTTCCAGTGAGTTTGGTTGGCCCCTTTGTCAAATATTAGGCTGCTGAGTGTGTTTTTCGTTGTGGTTGCATCTTCCAGTCTGTTCCATTGACCCTCAGGTCTGTTTTTTAGCCAGTACCAGGTTGATTTTATTACAGTAGCTTTGTAGTATAATTTCAGGTCAGGGATTGTCACTCCACCTGACTTGTCCTTGTTGTTCAGGATTGCTTTTGCTATTCTGGGTCTCTTCTGGTTCCAGATGAATTTAAGACATATTTTCTCTAGATCTGTGAGGTATGCTAATGGTAGTTTAATGGGAATTGCATTGAATCTGTAGAACAGTTTTGGTAGTATGGCCATTTTCACAACGTTGGTTCTTCCTAACCATGAGCAGGGGATGTTTTTCCATTTACTGAAATCCTCTTCGATGTCTTTTTTCACGGTACTGTAGTTTTCACTGAATAAATCTTTCACATTCTTTGTTAGATTGATTCCTATATATTTGAATTTCTTGGATGCTATTGTAAAAGGTACGGTTTCCTCAATTTCTCTCTCAGTCTGTTTGTTGTTCTTGTATAGGAATGCTATTGATTTTTGGGTGTTGACTTTATATCCAGCTACTCTGCTGAATTTGTCAATTAATTCCAGGAGTTTTCTTGTGGAGTTTTTGTGGTCCTCCATGTATAGTATCATGTCATCTGCAAATAGTGATAGATTAACTTCTTCCTTTCCTATCCTTACTCCTTTTATTTCTCTCTCTTGTCTAATTGCTCTGGCTAATGCTTCCAGAACTATGTTGAATAGGAGTGGTGATAATGGACATCCTTGTCTTGTTCCTGACTTGAAAGTGAAAGTTTTCAGTTTTTGTCCATTTAGTATGATGTTGGCTGTTGGTTTGTCATAGATGGCTTTCATCAGACTGAGGTAGAGCCCATCTCTTCCTATTTTTTCTAGGGTTTTTAACATGAATGCATGTTGGACTTTATCGAAAGCCTTTTCTGCATCTATTGAGATGATCATGTGGTTTTTGTCTTTGGCTGTATTGATATGATGTATTACATTAATTGATTTGCGAATACTGAACCATCCCTGCATTCCTGGAATAAATCCAACCTGGTCATGCTGTATAATTTTCCTTATGATTCACTGCATTCTATTTGCTAGTATTTTGTTGAGTATCTTTGCATCTGTGTTCATTAAAGAGATTGGCCTATAGTTCTCTTTCTTCCTTGGGTCCTTCTTTGGTTTTGGTATCAGTATAATACTTGCCTCCAGAAATGTGTTAGGGAGAGTTGCTTCCTTTTTGATTTCATTGAAGAGTTTGAGGAGTGTTGGCATTAAATCTTCTCTGAATGTTTTATAGAATTCTGCTGTGAATCCATCAGGGCCTGGGCTTTTCTTTGCTGGTAAGTTTTTAATGACATTTTAAATCTCATTGATATTGGGTTGTTCAGGATTTTTGAGTCCTCCTGATTCAATTTTGGTAATTTGTACATTTCCAGGAATCTGTCCATTTCTTCTCAATTTTCTATCCTATGGCAGTAAAGATTTTCTAAGTAGGTATTAATGATCTTTTGAATTTCTGTGGGATCTTTAGTGATTTCATCCTTTTCATTCCTTATTGTATGAATTTGAGTTCTTTCCCTTCTTTTTTTGATAAGGTTGGCTAGGGGTTTATCAATTTTATTTATTCTTTCAAAGAACCAACTCTTTCATTCACTAATTTTTTGTAGAGTTTTCTTCATCTCAATTGCATTAATTTCTGCCCTGAGATTTATAATCTCCTCCCTTCTTTGGGCTCTTGGTTTGGTTTGTTGCTCTTTTTCTATAAGTTTGAGGTGTAGCGTTAGTCTATTTATTTGCTCTCTCTCTCTCTGTTTTCTTTATATATGAGTTCATCACTGTAAATTTCCCTCTGAGGACTGCTTTCATTGCATCCCACAGATTCCGGTAGGTTGTATATGCATTTTCATTTGTTTGTAGGTATTTTTTAATGTCTTCTTTAACTTCTTGTGTGACCCACTGGTTATTCAGGAGGTTGTTGTCTAATTTCCAAGTGTTTATGCGGTTTTTGGAGTTCTCTTTGTCATCAATTTCCAATTTCATTGCACTGTGGTCAGAAAATATGCATGGGATAAGTTCAATTCTTTTGCATTTAAGTAGATATGCTCTATGAGCTAGAATGTGGTCAATTTTAGAGAAAGACCCATGTGCAGCTGAGAAAAATGTATTCTGATTTTGTGGGGTGGAACACTCTGTATACATCTACTAAGTCCATTTGTTCACACTTTTGGTTCAAGTCTGTTATTTCTTTGCTGAGTTTCTGTCCAGTTCACCTGTCTATTTCCGTAAGAGAGGTGTTTAAGTCGCCTATTACAATAGCGTTATTAATTATTTGATTTTTCACGTCTGTTCAGATTTGACTTATAAAGTTTGGTGTGCAATCGTTTGGTGCATAAATGTTTAGGATTGTTATCTCTTCCTCTTGGAGCTTTTCCCTAGCTAGTATGTATTGGCCTTCTTTATCTCTTTTGATTGTTTTTGGTTTGAAGTTTACATTGTCTGCAAACAGAATAGCTACCCCTGCTTTTTTCTGGGAACCTGTTGCATGGAGAATTGTTTTCCATCCTTTAACTTTCAGCCTGTAGATTTCCTTTTGAGTAAAATGTGTTTCTTGTATACAGCATATTGTTGGATTGTGTTTCTCAATCCACTCTGCCAGTCTTTTCCTTTTGACTGGTGAATTGAGGCCATTTACATTAGTGGTTATACTGCTTATATGTTGGCTTATTCTTGTCATGCTATTGACTTGTTGTTGTTTTCCTACTTTTGCTATCTGTTTTCTTGCTTGTTCTGTTTGAGGGTTTCTTTCTATTGTTGTTCTTGAGATTGTGGTCACTTTTTTCTCTGCCTAGAATATCTTTTAGTGCTTTTTGCAATGCTGGTTTGGCACTCATGAAGTTGTTTAGTTGTTCTTTGTCGTGGAAATATTTTATTTCTCCATTGAATTTGAAGGATAGTTTTGCAGGATACATCACTCTGGGTTGGAAGCTGTTTTGTCTCAGAATCTGTAATTCTTCGCTTCAAGGTCTTCTTCATTTCATGGTTTCTGTTGCGAACTCTGCTGTGAGTCTGATAGGCTTTCCTTCATAGGTGATCTGTTTCTTTTCTCTAGCAGCTTTTAATATTGTGTTCTTTTGCTGGATGCCCAGGATCTTGACTATTATATGTCTGTGTGTGGTGTTTTTTGGGTTATGGCTCATTGGGGTTCTATATGCATCGATTAACTACTTCAGTATCTCTTACCGTGTTTGGGAAATTTTCTGGTATTATTTCAGCAAATATTCTTTTTATATCATTTGTGTTGTCTCCTGCTGTTTCACTGGCTCTTATTACTCGAATATTATTTCTTTTTGCCGCATCTTGCAGTTGTTGGATTGATTTTTCTTGGAACCTTGATGACTTTATGAGATCCTTCCTTTCACGCTTATTAGCTGCCATGCTGTCTTCAAGGTCTGAAATTCTATCTTCGGCTTCATTTAAGCTGTTTTGCAAGCTTTCAGTAGAAGTTTTCAATTCCTGGCAATCTCTTTGGGCTTGTTTCATTCATGGTAATTCATTCCTAAATTGCTTTTGTAACGTTTCCATTTGTGTCCTATTTTCTTCTATTCTTTTATCTATTTCTTCTCTATATGTGCTGAACATTTCTTCCATTATAGTTTTCACTTCATTTTTTTCTGAGAGATTATTTCAGCTTTAATCTCTCTTGTGGCCTGATGGAGTTCTTTCTTTACTTCAGATGTGATCGTTTCAGAAATTGCAGGTATGTGGCTTATTTCTGCTTTAATCTGTTCTATGGCCTGATGGAATTCTTTCATTACTTTGGATGTGATTGTTTCAAAAAATGCAGGTATGTGGCTTATTTCTGCTTTAATCTCTTCTATGGTCTGATAGAGTTGTTTCTTTATTTCGGATGCAATCGTTTCAGAACTTGCAGGTATGTAGCTTCCTAGTTCTCCTATATCATTGCATGCAGGACTTGTTCTGGGTGGGGTTGAGTTCTGAGATTGCGTTTTGTTCTTCTATCTTCCCATTTTCGATATCAGATGCAAAATATTGAGCTACAAATTACCCAGGCAGCTCACCAGGCAAAGGTCCATTGCAAAGGCTGCTCCAATGGCTCCTCCTCTTCAGGAGAATGTCCCTTAAGCTTTCTGACAAGAGTTCTGCTCAAAAGGCTGCTCAGATGCTGCTTTGTGGGCCGACCTACTCCCTTCCTAGAGATCCAGGTCACAGCGTGCACATGCCTCACCTGCCTAGAGTTCCACGCAGGCAGAGGGGCCGCCTAGGTGCTGCTTGTGGACTGAGCTCCTCCCTGACCAGAGATTCAGGTCAGAGCACGCACACGCCTCACCTGCCCAGAGTTCCACGCAGGCAGAGGGGCTGCCTAGATGTTGCTCTGTGGGCCGAGCTCTTCCCCAACTCAGAGATCTGGGTCAGAGTGCGCACACGCCTCATCTGCCCAGAGTTCCGCACAGGCAGGCTGCCTAGATGCTGCTTTGTGGGCCGAGCTCCTCCCAAACCAAAGGAATATCTGGCTCGAAGGCTCACACTGTCCTCTATCCTATTGTTCATGGATTTAAATGTGATCACATTATCTTCCAGATTCTGGGGTCAAAAACAGGGCTTCCATGACTGAGTTACATCTCTAGCCCTAAATACAATCAATATTATCAAATCCAATATTTTCTTGGACATCAGAGAAAATATCACTTGTTCCTAAGAAAAAGGCTTCATGTAAATATCTGAACGGACGTCAGAGAACATACATCCCCAATATTATGGCTGGGCTAAAATGTGATCCTGGCAGGTAACGTAATATACTTTTGTCAAAAGGCACAATTGAGCAAGAAGGACTTTTCAGGATAATAGATGTGTATCCAGATAATTGATTACTGATCTATCAAGTACTTCTTATTCCAGAATTTCAGAATACTAAGACTGAGGTGAACATAGTTTGATTTGGAACTATTTTCTAACTAGCACAGAGAAAACAGGATTTAGATTATACACCAATAAGCAGCCAGTGAGGAAAGTCCCCAGATTCATGTCTGCCTATGTGTAATCACGGTTCTGAGAGCTATCTTCCACCCTGAAGAAAAAATCTTTTTTGATTTAGCACCAACTTCTGTTCACCAATTCCATTGAGTTTGGCACAAATAATGGCTTTCCAGAAAGTCTCTGAAGTCAGATTTGAAGAGCTAAAAAGAAACTTTAGAGTTCAGAGACCAACCCAGGATATGAGGGCAATATGGCTGCGACAACTGTCACCCCACTGATCTCCAGGCTTGACGCGGCTGGTCTGCCTGGCTAGGCGGATGTCCCCTGCATACCTCCCTGCTCCATGTGCATTCCCCCCGGGCTGCACACTCTGCAGAAGAGGATGACCACCCCTGACAGAGGAGGACTGTTTCCTGTTTCCTGGGTCAAGGGTATACGCTAGCTGCACTCCCCCACTAGAACTTCCAAAGAAGCTCTCAAAAGACCAATGCCACCTGGGAATTGTCTTCTTAAGTCATGAACTCATCTCTACTTCATGCCCCACAGCATACGGCAGCTAGTTATTGCTCAATTTTGGAAGGTCTGATCATTCTACGGTTTTTCCTTGTATGGTGGGATAAGCCTGTATCTTCTACCAACCTGCAGCAGTCCTGCTTTCTGCTATCAGAAAGAACACAAACCTGTCTTTCACATAGCCACCTGTCCTATACTTGAAGACAGCCTCTATGTCCTCCTGAAACCTTCTCATTGCTTTCCTTTCTAATCCAGCATGCAACAAGATTCCAGGGGTCTGCACAGCCCTGTGCAGCAGGAGATGACTCAGTCCCTCCCGCATCCCCCAGTCAGGTCTATGACAGAGCACCCTGGGGCAGGTCACTGCTATGCCCAGTACCCAGCACAGAGGCATCCTTTACCCTTATTGCTCAGCCACCACCAGCAGCCCAGAACAGCCTGGACTTTTCCAGTGGCGTCTCACAGCTGACTCACAGGAAGTTTCTGCCCACTAAATCTGTGTTTTTCTCACGTGTGCTACGCTTGTCTCTTTTCCTACTCTGGGCTTGTGCTGTGCATTTTTGTGGACCAAGGGCCAATAACTCAAACCAGCCACCCTAGATCACACCATGGAATATGCATGCTGGAAATACAGAGTGTCTCTAGAGGGGTAGGGAAGGGCAGGACATGCTGGTGGCATCTAGGGAGGCATAATGGGTGGAGGAGGGATGGACAGGGAGGATTTTTTGTTTCAGTGTATTACCTTTTGTTTGTTAATTATACAATGGTGCAAGTGCACTTTCTACTTTTCAAAATGATAAAAAATAAACCTATACAAGACATCTAAGATGTAATTTCTTTCTTTCTTTCTCTTTCTTTTTTGTAGATTCTGCCCATCATTCTGGCCTTAGTTATTCTAGGAATATAAGTTTATTTCCATGTTCCTTTAATTTTTTTCTTTCTTGCCCACCCCAACAGGAGTCATTTTGGAATTTTTCCCCTAAAACTTACCCCAATGACATTTTAATCTGATAGATGGATAGCACATGCATCTTTGTGCTATATGTATATATTTTTATGTTCATACACAAAATAATTTTCATAAAGCTTACTCTTTAATCAAAAATTATTTAAGAATGACGTTCTATTATTGTAAAGTTATATTAAAATGTAAGAGCTATTCACATTTTATAACTATTTGCTAAAATCAGCAATATTTCTTATTTACTTAGATAAATGCTAAAGTGCCAAATTTACAAACTATGCTACCATATTAATAGAAGGTAATTACATCTAAAATCTGCAAAATTTTTTCTCTGGAAGTAAAATAATTTGCAAAATTAAATAAATTTCTTAAAAATTATTTTTAGTGACCTCAACTTTTAACTTTGATTTCATATAAGAAACAATTATGAGTTTACTACCTGCTATATATTTAGTCAAATACTGTTATCACTTTACTTTTCTGTCATAATCGGATGGGTGAAGTTTTGAACAATTTCATAATAAAATAGAATTTAATTTTATTCTTCAAGTCCAAGTTAACACAAAAGCACTAAGGATGAAACACAAACACCAACAGGACAGCAAACAGGCGCACACATCCCATTGGCTGAATTGTAGCAATCATTAAAGAGTACATCCTAGGTGAGTATAATTGCAGTGTATGTAGGATTCCTGCTTTATAAACAGAGAGGGGCCGGGGGTGTAGCTCAGTGGTAGAGCACTTGCTGAGCATGCTCCGGCCCACACCCAAGTATCTATAACTTTTGCAGTGCTGGCCTTGCATATGTGTTGTGTATTTTCTGTGAATAGAGCACAGTGCTGCACATGTTATATCCAAAGAAACCAAACCAGAGAAATACACACACACCCAGAAGGACCAAGGGGTACATACTGCAGTAGCAGATTTTTTCCAGTCCAGAGAACAAAATTTTCACCCTCAGTCATGTGGCCACTTGAAAACCATACTCCATCTTTTGAACTTCTAGCTATATAACTTCCCAGCACGCTCCATTACAAGCTTGTGTAATTTCATACTGGAACCTGGCCCAGGAAGCTCCATGTACAGTCCCTCAGGATCCAAAGCTACCTTTGCACAGGGTGTTTTATTTCTCTGAACACATTTCTTGACCTGGAAACCAGGACTGACAATGCCTTTTTTGTAAGACTCTTAAGCTCAGAGGCCACGTCTCTGAAGCGCTGTGCACGCCCCTCCTTGCACAGAGCGCTTGTTTAACAAACAAGCACACATCTGTATTACACATGCATCACACATGAAGTAAGGCACAGACAAAAGCCGAACAGCAGAATGCTCCTCAGTGTATCAAGAACGATCTTGCTGCAGACAAAATGTCAATTCAGTTCTCTCCACCGGGTCAGTTTTATTCTAGTGAGTAGCTAGGGGGCCACCTCTGATTACATCAGATTTCAAAAGTACAGAAAGCAAGAAGTGGAGGATAAACAACTTCAGGAAGAAGAATCGCCGAGCCTCTTAGCTGGGCCTCCCTTACAAACAGGGCACGGTCACTATCACCCTGTCTTTCCCTGACCCTGCACCTGCGTCCCGGTCCGGTCCAGTGCCCGCCGCGCTTACTGCAGGCTGGCAGCGCCCGGGGAGGCTCCGAGGCAGGCGGCAAGTTCTGGTCATCTGCCCCTCAGAACAAAGGACAAAGTGGCACAGCTCCCCTCCCGGAGCCCCTCGCTGCCCATCGCGCGGGCCCTGGGAACGGCACAGCCTAGGGGCCCAGAGGTTCCGGCTACCCGGAGGGCCCCGGACGAGCGCTGGCAGGCGGAGCGGAGGACGGGCGCCAGGGAGCGGCCGCGCGGGTCCTCACCTGGACGGCGGCCCCTCCGCTCAGCCCACTGCAGGGTCAGGTCGCAGTCGGCCCGCAGGAAGAGCCCGAGGCCGAGCAGCACCAGCAGCGCGCCAATTGCGAGCAGCAGGAGCAGCAGCGCGCAGCCCATCCCTCCGTCGGTTCGCCGGAAAGCACGCGCAAGCCGCACCCTCTCTCTAGGAACTGCGCCAAGCCCGGCCCCGCCCCGCACGAGGCCCCGCCCCGCAGTAGCCCCGCGCTGCAGGAGGCCGGGCGGAGTAACGTCCGCTGCTCTCAGTTCGGGAACTACCAGAAACGCCGGTTATGCGCAGTGTGCCAGGAGTAGAGGTATCACCAGGGGAAGGGCAAGGACCACGCGGTTACTGGGCGGTAGTTCTGTTGGTAACTTTGCATCTGTGCTGACTGTGTGAATTCTAAGAGGGTTCTGAGGCCGGTACTTTTCCAGACTCCGTTTGTGCCTGGGGGAGAAACAAGCCTTCTGAATCAGCTCTGCCAGGGCCTTCTTCCTCCGCACGCCCATCCTGCAACTCCCACTTCCCGCCTGCTGACAGCTCAGCCCCGCACATCTAAGCTGTCACTGACTGAGCTACACCTCGACTGCTCCTATTTACTTTTAAATTTTATTTCTTTTCATTTTGTGTTTTATTGATCCTTTTTAGGTGGGTGAACTGGAAACCACGCAGACATGATATACCACCACCACCAAATTAGTTTTTCCGAACTCGTTTGCCTCCTGTCAACTTGGGTTTGGAAATCACCTTACAAATGAGGCTTGACTGTTGAACTGGAAAGTGCAGCTTTAGAAGCTTTTTAAGGTATTGGCCCTGGAGCCGAAACCACCTGTGGAATCCTGGGCGGGGCCCTCAGCCCCGCGGGGTGAATATTTCTATTATCTGTACCCACAAACAATAGCACAGGGAGGATGAAATGAAAAACATGCTTGTGAAGGGCAGTGTCCTGTCCACACAGTTATATTTTCTTTCTTTTGTAGTTATTGGGATTAATTAGTTATCGCTATGAAGATGTCTCTCTTTGCATTATAATCTGCATTTTTTAGACTCCAAACTGAAAAGGAGGTATTCTTCATTAACGTCTGTTGTGCGCAGAGTTCCCCTTGCCTGTGAAAGCAGTAAAAATGTTTAAACTGATGAATCAGAAAGACATTGGTGTGATCTGGCTCAGGGTGACACCAGTTTAGCTAGCTTTGATTGGCTAAATTTTGATCTCTGATTGCTTATCCAGTGTTACGCAAGGAATAATATCGCTTAAGAGTTGCACAGGCTTTCGAGTTTGTGAGCACAATTCTGATATTCTGAAAGCTGACACGATCTTATCTAACATCTTCTATTACTATGAAACCAACTTTGAATCTTGTATGTCTTGGAAAGGTTCTCCTGTTAAAAGCTTAGTCCTATCTGTGATCCTTAGTCATGATGTTAACTTGACTGCATGAAGAAATGCCTTGCAGTCTGATGAAGCACAATTCTGGCTGTGTCTGTGGAGAGGATTGGCATGTAGACCAGACGACTGAGCAAGAAGACACACTGTGGTGTGGGTAGCATCAACCAACAGGCTTGTAGCCTGGATGGAATTTTATAAAAAGGGAAAGAAGGGAGTTCGTATGTTTAGAAAGAGGTCCAATCTTAGTGGATGGGTCTTTTGCTGCCACCCCCCTTGGGCCTGGTCTCTAGTTTCTTTAGCATGCCAGTGCAGACTCTTATCAGCTACTCTGCCATGCCCTTCCAGGCCTTTGACCTTGGACTGTTGCTTTCTTGATCTTGCTTGTTCTATGGATTCTATCTCCTTGGTCTGAACAGCTACGAGATCCTCTCTGTCTAAAGCACATAAACAGCCATTGTGTGCTCTTAGATCCCATAACCTACCCGATGAATCCTCTTTGCATAATTATACATATATTATAACAGTTCAGCTCCTGTAGTGAATCCTAACCAATAGGAAGCCTGTGGCACTCTTGAGAAGCAAAACAGAGACATGAGACAACTGGTAGAAAAGACTTGGTCAGTGATAAATCTCTAAATTCTCAAATATTCTCCAAGTTCCGTGATCCATCATGTATGCTTCTCATTGATATTTCTGTTAAAAAAATTATTTCCTTTTTCTGGGTTCAAGTAGTGAATTGAATTTTCATCACCTTCAACAGTGATATATATATATATATATATATATATATACACACACACACACACACACACACACATATGTATATACTTTTAGTTTACTTAGAGATACAATTATAACATTCTACTATTTAACTATTATTATAATTGTTCACTCATTTGAAGGATCCTACCTTTTCTAGTGATTTTATAGAGCAAAACCATGAGATGAAGTAGGTCCAAGGTGGGAAACATGGGAACTCACAAGGTGAATATGAGGTGGGACAAAACTATGGTCAATCAGTTCTGAAATTACAGACATGTGGTGCTACAACTGGATCTCTTGGATTCCTAATTGAAACCTTTTCATGAGCTCTAGCTCTTTGTTAATCTGGTCATTCATGTTTTGTATAATTTTGTTTAGTTCATCAAGCTTTTTATTAGTGTATTTTGAAAGCTCTTGCATCTTTTTGGTTTTTCTATTCTCTCTTTAGTTGTATCTTTTCTAATTGCACAGATTTCTTCTTTGAGCTGCCTTGTAAACTCTGCAATCCTTTCAATTAATTCTGTTTTATAGCTTATGATATTCTGCCCTTTGTAATTACCTGGATTGGCTTCAGGGGAGTTGGTAGTTTTCAGAGGCATTTTGTTGCTTTTACTTTTCATGTGTTTATTGTTTCTGTTTGTGGTTGTTTTGTTTTGTGCTGAAGTTTGTCAATACTGATAGTCTGTAACCTTAGAGTTCTCTTTAGTAGCTTTGCAGTGATGTAGTTTGTGCATGATTAACTATAATTCTTTGTTGCATCCACAACATTCAACCACTTTGGTCAACTTGTGAGGTGAGGATGCACTGTGGTTATTCCAGCATCTGCTGGGAATGTACTCTCATATTGTTGATGTCACAGAGATAATCTGAGTGTTGTATTACAGAGAGATTAGCAACAAGTATGTGACCCTATTAATATCAAGTGAATCATCTACAGTATTGCCCAAAACAAATTAGATGTTAACATGTCATAAAAGTCAATTTTGTACCTTCCCTTAGTCTTAGACAAAAGTTTGGCAACTATGATGTAAATAATCAGGTAATCCAGATATTGACTTATAGCTTATACTTACTAAATGTGACAATTATATTTTTACTAATGGTAGACTACACCTCAAAATTAATTTTAGAGAATTAAATGTCAAAATACTGACAAGACTTTATTGTTATGTTAAAGATATAGGACTTGGAAATGGGGAACTGCAAGACCAAAAAATTCGAAACCTTTAAGTCTGTAATATAAGGAGAGAAATACGGTTTAAAGGATCTTATTGAGGAGTAGAATGACATCTACAGTATTAGTTAAAGATGAGGCAAACTAGCAAGAAAGAGAAAGAGGAAAGAAAAAAGAAAAATTACACGGAGAGTGAGAATAAGAGCAAATATGTAAGAAGAAAAAAATTAAAATGCAGAGAGAAAAATAGAGAAGAAAAGAAACAGAAGAGATTAGAAGTCTGGCTGGGGACAAAAGGTTACGCCAACCCCAGGAAAGTGCTGAAGAAGAAAGTAGAGAACAAAGGAACAAAACCAAACAAAAAATTGAAAATGGCTCTCATACTTTAAAACAGTGAAGAAGAACAAAAAAATAAAAAAGAAGAAGGGGAGAAACAGATGGACAAAACCAGAAAAATCAAAAGAAAAGAAAAGAATTCTTTGTAATCACAGAAGTGTGGTTGTCTTCTAATGTATAGCTTTGGAGCAGTGTTCAGTTCAAGATCTGTCCCTGCTTTTGCTGGTAGACAAAGAAGGCAGTCAAACCCCAGGTCTGTGCCGGACGTAGTCACCTGCTAGAAGCCAGTAGGATTTGGGAGCTGATTCTAGGGCTTTCAAGTTCACTAGGATTCAGGCTGAAACTGGCTTCAGGCCATGGGGGTGGGGCCTGTATCATTTTGCTTTAAACACTGGTGGAGATTGCCCATCTCTGCCCATGGATGTCTCCTGTGCCTGACCCTCACTGAATCATTCTCAAGAATATGAAGCAGAGAGCCTTGAAAAAAAGCCCACCTGCAGTTGCTCCGAAATGCAGGTCCAGTCACACACATGCACCCCATATGGTGGCCATGGCACTTCAAGAGACATGGCATGTGCTTGAGCTGGAGTTATTCACCAATTGTTGCAATGCACAACATCTGCTGGTCTGTTCCACTACTGAATTTCTCCCTGAAGGCTTTTAAAGACCACTTCCACTGTCTCTTGTACTTTGGCCTCCTTTCTCACAAGCCATAAAACAGGAGCTGCGGAGAAAGTCCAAACTGCCCTTATTTTTTCACGTTATCTCCTGTCTCTTCCACTTCTCTACAGGCTGCAACTTGCTCTGCAGGTCCTTTCTGGTGTTGTGAAACAGACTTTCGGTTTCACGCGCTGAGCTCAGACTTAATATTATAGGCAGATTCGTGGGAGAAAGCAATACACCATACCAATATAGTAGATAATAAGAAAGATTTATTTACATAGAAACACTCACTGTACTGTAGCACCGGTTCAGATCAACACGGGAACGCAAGTCAAAACTGGGGGTTACCTTCTGTTTCTTCTTACATCCATCATATTGTAGCACCGGTTCAGATCAACACGGGAACGCAAGTCAAAACGGGGGTTGCCTTCTGTTTCTTCTTACATCCATCATATTACAGCACCGGTTTAGATCAACACGGGAACGCAAGTCAAAACGGGGGATTACCTTCTGCTTCTTCTTCTTGCTGCAGTCTTAGATCTTTTATATTCTCCTACTACGTGATCAGTTATATAACATTGTTTATATTAAATTTGGGCTTGGATCCCAGAACAGTTACATAAGGTTATTTTTACCAAATTATTTTATTGTTTATGTCCTTGTTAGTCTGGTTCCCAAAACAATTATTGAAGGCCATCAGGCGAGAACAGGCAGGTGGCCAGACTGCCCACCCCCGGGAATATTCTGCATCCACCAGGAGCTCTCTGGCTGAACAGAATTTTAACTCTTGGGTTTCCCCAGTTCTCAAGGACATAAACAAGACTCTTAATGACAATAATTTTTTTATAGTTGGTCCTAGACTTGTTTGTGTACATATGAATATGAAAAGTGAGCTTGTAATAGATCATTATACATTTGCTTTACCTTTATATACATATAACAGTTACAACAGCATACACATAGTAATCCTAATAGAGCTCCTAATAAAATAATATATAATGGTATAAAGCGGTAAGTGAATTTTTTCTGCGAAAACAACCAATCATACCAATTGTGATTAGAATCAGTAGCAAGAATATGTGAGTAATCTTGCAATTTATTAACAATTATAGTAGTAGACAAACGATATTGGGCTAACTGTTTTTTTGTTTTGTTTAATTCTTTGAGTAAGGTTTTGTCTTGGGGTAAGATATGGGACAAGTTCAAGTGTAGCTCAATTGAAGGCAAGGGTAATGTTTTAGGAAACCAGGTATATGATACTGAATTCCAAACAGGAGTAAGCAACAAAGTTTTATTTTTCCATCGTAAAGCTGTTAGATTATAAAAGCATCCTGACAGGGGGGCTTTCTGCTGCAGAAAGTTAGCTGTATTTCGATCAGCAGTAGCTGAACATATAGCTTTTTTTATCTACTTCATATATAATTGAATAATTATAGATGGGAATTAGCGTAAATACACATATATTACTAGAAAAATGTAATAGACAAGGTTCCATAATTTGTTGTAAGCCATTACATACTGTGCCATTTAATGTAGGAGTACAATCATCCAAGGAATACGTTATATTTTGGGTATCTATATATTGTCCTGAAAATTC
Source organism: Dinomys branickii (assembly GCA_004027595.1). Lineage (NCBI taxonomy): Eukaryota > Metazoa > Chordata > Mammalia > Rodentia > Dinomyidae > Dinomys > Dinomys branickii. Next base: position 18,107 of record PVLD010018719.1, on the reverse strand, counting down.
AGGTTGGATAAAATATTGTCCTAGAATAAAAGGCAGCACATGAAAAGTGCATAACACATCTGTCTGAACTGGTTTATAATATGTTAATATCCCCCAACAATAACGATTCTGACATGTAAAAGGGTTCTGTTTTGTCATCCATGCCCAACTGGGAAACAAATTAGACCATTTTACTTTACCACTACTTAGTTCTCGTTGAGCATGTTCTATTTGTATTAAAGCATAAAGACATTGTAATGAACATTTTGTCCACTTAAAGAGAATAGAACTATTAGAATCAAAGTTATATTGATTTACTCGGGAGTCATTAAAGATATGGAGTAAAAGTCTTTGATAATTAATTTGTTGTTGATGTACTTTTATAGTAGTGGGCATCCAACGAGCATTTAAAGTAGTTATCATGGCTGTATCTTGTCCTACTTTCTTTAGTTTATATGCTAGAGAATCCAAATCAAAACTGTTAGCTATGCTAACCGTTGTATTTATTTGTCCTAGTAAGGTATCATACCATGTTCGTTTGACGCGACAAGGGGTTAACTTAGGGAAGGTGATGTTTAATATCATATGATATGGTTGAGCTAATAATGATACATTTTGACAGGTCTGTTTTAATCTTATTATTTGTGGCATTGTAAAGTTTAGAGAGGATCGAATGACAATATGTATATAATTTGCCCATGCAGTTCTATTTTGTATGGTGGTAGTGTTATGACAAAATAAGTAAGTAGATACATCAAATGTATAGGATTCATTTATAGCATTAGATTTATCACAAGACTTAATTTGCTCTTGTAATAATGTTCTATAATCAGAAGAAGTAATATGAGTTATTTCTTGAGTTTTTAAATTGGTAATACAACAGGAAATATTAACACTAGAAGTATAAGTCAGATTAACAGACGAGTAGGCATGTACTACTCCTCGCACTCTTATTTTTTTCCTTTCAAGCCATCAGGTTTAGTTTTTTAAAAGTTAAATTGGTGTGAATGCATGGGGTATTGGCAGGACAGGTAAAAGAATCTTGTTTCCTTTTTGTAGTATCTTTTCTCCAGCTCAATTTTATAGTGATATTTTCTGTAGTATTATGATATTGCTGTATCAGGAGAGTTCGTGCCGCCAGCGTCCATCCATCAGTTCTAATGAGTACACACATCTAGGGTCGTTTAAAAAGATGATTAGTAGGAACTAATATAGGAGTTTTATTAGGAGGAATTATCACGTATACACAATTATCTTTTCCGGTAGCTATAATTTCACCCGGAAGAGGGGAAGAATCGGGCTTTGTTTTTACCCATACATGTCCAGTCAAAACTTCATTTGTACTACCAAAACCAGTATGCTTAGTTGTTGGTGGAATATTACGTAATTTCCAATCATATATTGATAAATGTGGGAGAAATAAAATTTGAGCTATTCTTGATCCCTTCTGTACAAAAATAGTACTCGAACTCACGTTAAAACACAACATTTTAATCTCCTGGGTATAATCAGAATCAATTATTTCTCCTAATATTATCATCCCCTTTTCAGTGAGGCTAGATTGGGCCGCGATTTGACCATAATATCCAGGTGGAATTTTAAGGCCAATCCTGTGGGTATTATTTTTTGGGTGTTTGTTGGAATAGTACAATCTTTATAAACAAATAAATCATGACCAGTAGAATGGGTAGTGGCTCTCCAAGGAGCCAAAGCTTCAGGGGTAAACTTTCACCATTGTAATTGTAATGACTGGGCTTGTGAATTTTCATACTTCAATCATGGGGGTAAGCAATCGCTGGAGAGGGGTCATATTATTAGTCATCACTCGGTTATTGTTTCAAAGCAGTAATAAGATTATCTTTCCAGGACTTACAGGAATTACCTCCTAACTTTCGTAATTTTTTTAAATAATCTATTTGTCTAATAAGTCCAGCTGCTTGGGGACAGTAAGGAATATGATAAACCCATTCAATATTATTAATGTTTATAATATTCTAAAATTAACTTACCTTTAAAATGGGATCCATTATTACTTTGTATTTGTAAGGGAGTACCATAATACAGACTAATTAAATCTAACGTTTTTATAGTATTGATTTGAGTAGCTCTTTTATATGGGCAGCCTATAAGTATTCCTGAATAAGTATCTACTATCGTACATATGTAGTGACATCCCTTTGATTGGGGCAGAGGTCCAATGTAATCTATCTGCCAAATTTGGGCCGGTTTCTTTTTCCTATTTAGTTTTTTTGTTATAATTTTCGGTACAGGTTTTATTTTATCTTGTGTACAAATGGGACATTGTAATACTGTTGTTTTACAATCATCTAATGTAGTATGAATGCCACGGTCCTGGGCCCACCTGTATATAGCATAAGCACCAGCACGCCCAGTTTGCTCGTGTACCCATCGTGCGTTATACAATGAAGAAGAAGAAGAATCAGGATCTGTGGATGTCATACGTGCCGCTTGAACTTTGGTTAGATTGTTGACCACTTGATTATAATGTCTCTCTATTGAATTTGGGATAGAATGAGCATTTACATGAAAAACAGAAATGTTAGTACACTGTAAAACATACCATATCTCTTGCCATAATTTACGTCCCCATAATTTCTTGTCCCTAATTTTCCATTCATTTGTGTGTCATTGTTCAATCCATGTCAATAACCCCATAAATATTGCCCAAGAATCAGTAAAAACATGACATTTCTTTCCCTGTTTATATGTTATACATAGCCAAACAGCACATAATTCAGCATACTGACTACTTTCACCTTGCCCAGTCTGTTCTAACATTTTCGAAGTTTGTGGGTTGTAAGCCACTGATCTCCAATTTTTCCCCCCCTATGTATTTAGCAGATCCATCTGTAAACCATGTATGTTTTTTTGTTTCAATGTTAGACTATCATATCCCTGATTGAGCCACGCTTTGGAATGTTTTCTTGATGTTGGAGATGGAATCATATTATTGTCATCAGTAGGGGAACATGAAAAAACTTGTTCGTGTAATAATAAAGTTTCTTTTGGTCCTGTCTTAGCCCTATTCTGTATATACCATTTCCATTTAATAATACTAGCTTCCTGGGCTTGGCCAATTTTATGAGACACAGGGTATGAGGATATCCATTGTATTATGGGGATTTGTGGTCTTAGAAGCACTTCATGATTTAGTGTAAGATATTTTGTTTTACTTAGGGCCCAGTAGGCAGCTAATAATTGTTGTTCAAAAGGTATATTGGGTTTTTGTTTGCGGCATTTTCCTTGACCAAAATCCCAAAGGAACTCTCTTTCCTTGCTGCATTTGCCATAAACTCCAGTTAGCATATCCATCCGATATACTTACCATCAGTTTTATTGGGCCTTCCATAATTGGCCACAAATCTAGGGCTTGTTGTATAGCCTCTTTAGTTTGTTGGAACGCACGTTCTTGTTCAGGTCCCCAATTACGCTGATATTTCTTTCTAGTTACCTTATATAATGGTTGTAGCAATTGACTTAAGTGAGGAATATGATTCCTGCAAAATCCAAATAATCCGATATATTTTTGAGTCTCTTTTATACCAGTAGGAGTTACAAATTCCAAAATTTTTGCTTGGCCTTTGGGATTATTTCTCTATGTCCCTTATTCCAAAAAAATCCCTAAAAATTTAACACGTTGGGAGTGTCCCTGGATCTTTGAGGGGTTTATTTTCCATCCCTTATTTTGTAAATGTTGGACAATAGAGTCCAGAGCTGTTTGTAAACCTAATTCAGAATTTCCTTGTAGCATGATATCGTCTATATAATGATGAACATGGATTCCCAATGGTTTTACCCACTCATCTAAATATTCTGCTACTATCTTATGACATATAGTGGGACTATGCTTATAACCTTGTGGTAATCTAGTAAAAGTATATTGTCGTCCCTTCCATGAAAAAGCAAAATACTTTCATTGTTTAGAGTCAATTGGTATGGTAAAAAAAGGCATTAGCTAAATCCAAAACAACATACCAATTATTTGGGATCTGTTGTAGTTTCTACAAGCGTTATTATATCAGGGACGGCCACATGGAGAGAGGGCGTAACCTTATTTAAAGCCCTATAATCTACTGTCATCCTCCAAAAGCCATCTTATTTTTTCACTGGCCAAATTGGATTATTTCATTCAGTAGTAATTGGTATTATTACTCCTGTATCTAAGTATTGCTTAATTGTTTTAGTAATCTCTTCATGTCCTCCAGGAATTTTATATTGTGATAAATGTATTACAGCAGTTGGTTCAGGAAGGACAACAGGGGTCATTACAATTTTTCCCACCAAGAGGGAAGGATAAATTTTAAAAGTAAGCTTTCATATAGCAAAATTATATTTTCCATCGTCTAACTGTAAAGACATTCCTTTCAAGATATCCTTTCCCAATATATATTTAGGTATAGGGACTATCATTACTGTATATAATCGCCTAGGGGCATGTCCTATCTTTATGGTTATAGCAGTCTGAGTAGCAGGGATCTCTTTACCCCCTAACCCAGTAGTAGTTACTTGTGTTCCCTTAAATTTAGAGGGAGTTCCATATATTAGGGAGGCCTCTGCTCCAGTGTCTACCAGAGCTTTTACCTTAGTAATAGATCCATTCTTCTAGTATATAGTTATGGGAACATGAGGCCGTGTATCAATTTTATCTATTGACACTGAAGCTTGGTCTATTTGTCAATTTTTATTAAACAAATCATCCCATGGGTAAATCTGAGAAGGAACGCTAGCTTCCCTATTGTCTCGTGATTCTAACCCAAAAAAGGGGTTAACCCTGTGTCTTTTATTTGATTCTCCAAATTGGACCTTTTTCACATTACAAATTTTCTCCTTATACATACCCCATAATTTACTAGTAGGTAGTCCATCCAGTTTTTCTGGTTTCACTCCCCCTTTAACAGTGCTTGAAACATCTCTTTTCTATTGATTCTATCTCCCTTCTTCTGTCTATCATTTCTTTGCTCTTTCTGTTCCCATTCTCCCAAATCACCTAGTTCAGCCATTTTTTCTAAGATCCCTTCTATAGCATTTCCTGTTTCTCCTACTAATAACGTCATCATTAAGTGCTTATAAGCAGGGGGAGCTGTCCGAATCAAAGCACTCCGGTGCATGGCCAATAAAGTAGTTGCCAAATATGTATCCGCATTCCCTACTAAAATAGTGGTCTTTATTGCTTCCTTTTTAACCTTTTAATGCCTTCCTTTATAGTATACCATGGTTTATTATCAATTGGCCATGCACTCTCAGTGGGATATTGTCCCATACAACCTTTAGCTGCTATAGCCAATAAAGAAGTCATCTGGGGATCATGTTGCTGATCCCTAAAAGCAGTTTGTACTATAGGGTTATTAGATATTGTAAGAAATTTAGGGGCATCTCCTTGGTCTACCTTAATGCCACCAGCTCCCATATCAGCAATGTGAACCATCCAATCCAATAGAGGTTCATTGGATTTCTGCGAAAATTTGGAGAGGATATCCTGTATCTCTTGCTGTGTAAAGTCTTCTGTTATCACAAAAGCTTGCCCTTGTCCTCTTTTATTTACTTTCTGATATCGTCTTGCTAAAGGCTTTGCGTGCACAAAATGAGGAGGATCATATTTGGTTGCTTCTTCCTCCGGAAACCCCCAGTCAACGTCATCATCATCCTCAGTATCATCCCAAATATCATCATCCCATTTATTTGGATCCCAGTCTACTGAAGCTGAAGCTATTACAGCATGTACTTTTTTCTTATTTACCTTTCCCTTCCTTTTCTGATATTTGTGTTGTGCACATCGTACTGCTGCTTTTTCAGCTACTCCTTGATATGTGCGAGCTTGGTCACTAAGAATAAAATTTTGACATTGTAGTATGGACAATTTTCCGTGTAAGTCAGTCAATTCTTTCTCTAGACACAACTTCTCCTGCATAACTTGCTGCCTAGCTAAATACTGCTTTCGGTATGCCGACAGCAATATCCAACCTCTTCTGCTAATGCAAGCTAGTTCTTTCCCTTTTTCAATTGGGACAGAATCTAAAACTTCTTTCACTTGAATAGGGGAAGGATTTTGTAATTTTCCTTCCCAATTTTCACTTAAACCTGTTCCATTAGCCCATGATCGGGCTACTGGAGAAAAAACAACAACCTCTCAGCTTGGTACATCACAAGTAACACATTTAATATCAGCTTTTATAAAGAAAGGCACGGTGGGTTCCTCTAAATTCCCCCCGAATCCTGCCGACTACGCCAATTGTTGTGAAACGGACATTCGGTTTCGCGTGCTGAGCTCAGACTTAATATTATAGGCAGATTCGTGGGAGAAAGCAACACACCATACCAATATAGTAGATAGTAAGAAAGATTTATTTACATAGAAACACTCACTGTACTGTAGCACCGGTTCAGACAAACACGGGAATGCAAGTCAAAACGGGGGTTGCCTTCTGTTTCTTCTTACATCCAACATATTACAGCACCGGTTCAGATCAACACGGGAACGCAAGTCAAAACGGGGGTTGCCTTCTGTTTCTTCTTACATCCATCATATTACAGCACCGGTTTAGATCAACACGGGAACGCAAGTCAAAACGGGGGGTTACCTTCTGCTTCTTCTTCTTGCTGCAGTCTTAGATCTTTTATATTCTCCTACTACGTGATCAGTTATATAACATTGTTTATATTAAATTTGGGCTTGGGGGGCTGGGGATATAGCTCAGTGGAATAAGCGCTTGCCTAGCAAGCGCAGGGTCCTGAGTTCGATCCCCAGTACCGCAAAATAAATAAATAAATAAATAAATAAATTTGGGCTTGGATCCCAGAACAGTTACATAAGGTTATTTTTACCAAATTATTATTTTATTGTTTATGCCCATGTTAGTCTGGTTCCCAAAATAATTATTGAATGCCATCCAGCGAAAACAGGCAGGTGGCCAGACTGCCCATCCCCGGGAATATTCTGCATCCGCCAGGAGCTCTCTGGCTGAACAGAATTTTAACTCTTGGGTTTCCCCAGTTCTCAAGGACACAAACAAGACTCTTAATGACAATAATTTCCTTTACACCTGGGTCCCAGGACTCTACCACCCTTCTTTTCTTCCTCAGGTTATTTCCGGTGTTTGGATTCTGAATCTTGGAGAGGCTGATTTGTTGCTTACTGCTCTGACTGCTTCTGTTTATTCAATGCCATGAATTATATTTATTCTTTTGTGCATGTTGAACTTTGTTCTGCTGAACAGAATATATATACAGTTTTTGTTGGGTGGAACATTCCGAATAGGTCTAAGTCCATCTGCTTAAAGGTTTGGCTCAATTGTGATATTTCTTTGTCGTTATTTTTAAAAATTTGATCTATTTGAGATAGAGGAGCAATGAGGTCACCTGCTATACAAAAATTCTATTGATTTTTATCAGGTCTTTTGTCTATTAATATTTGAATCATGAAGTTGGTTGTATCATAGTTTGGTCTATATGTTTATAATTGTTATTTCTTCCTGCTGTTTCTTTTTTATGTTTTTAATAGTACATATCTGCCTGCATAATTATCCCTTTCAGTCGAGGGAACCAGCACCTGTACATAACATGCCTTTTCTGTTTACCTCTTCCCCTCCACCCCCTTCAGTGCTTTTCCCCCTACAAACATACAAACGTTTCTTTCCATTTTTCCCTTCCATTTACTTTTTGTAAACAGTCCCTTTTCCTTTCCTTTTTTTTCAACCTGTTCCTTCAGGTCCCATTATTTATCCTCTGTTTTGCTTCTTATTTACCTTTTGGATTCTCATGCAAGAGAAACAATGTGATATTTAAACTCGTGTGTCTGATTTATTGCGTTTAACGTTATGGTCTCAAAGTACATCCATTTACCTAAACATGACTCAAATGTATCTTTCTTTATGGCGGAGCAGTACTCCATTGTATGTAAATACCACATTCTCTTTATCCATTCATCTGTTGTTAGGCATGTGGGAGGTTTCCAATATTTAGCTATTATAAATTTTGCTACTATGAACATGGGTGTGCACATATCACTCTGGAATCTTGCTTTCAACTCTTATTGGAAAATTCCTAAAGCAGGCAGAGCTGAGTCAAATGGAATGTTTAATTTTAGTCTTTTGAGGACTCTCCATACTGATTTCCATAGTGGTTGTGTCAATTTACTTATTTATTTGTTTATTTTTGTCTTTTTGAGACGGGGCCTCACTATGTAGTTCAGGCTGGCCTTGAGCTCACTTTGTAACCCAGGCTGATCTCTAACTTGCAATGCCTCTCCTGCCTCAGCCTCCAGAGTGCTGGGATTACAGGCGTGGGATTACCACGCCTGGCTAGTTGTATGAGTTTATACTTCCTCAAAGACAGCACCTTCACAATGGTTCCTTTTTCCTCAGGGCCTCGCCAGTATTTGTTATTGTTTGATTTCTTGATGATACCCATTCTTTCCGGGGTGAGATGATCTGTTGTCATTTCATCCTTTTAATTTCTAACTTTGTGGACTTGGGTATTTTCTTTCTATTTTTTTATGAGGTTGGCTTAGGGTTGGTCTATTGCATTGAGCCTTTCAAACAGCAAATTCTTCATTTGTTGATTCTTTATATTGTTTTCTTATTCTCAATTGCATTAATTTTGCCCTGAACATTATGATTTCCTTTGTATGAACTTTGAGCTTAACTTTCTCTTCTTTTATAGAGAGCCTTTTCCAGTCCTCATCGTGGCCCAGGAAGTTTGTATTTGTAATTCCATGAAAAATTATTGAAATTCTAGCAAGATAATTCCAATCGACCACTTCCAGTGCAACCAATGGCCACGCTGCGACCAAGAGTGCCAGAGAGACTATTCTTGCAATGACTAATCCAATCAACCATTTGGCTCAGTTGGTAAACCTCCTAATTAAGGTTTACACCAAGAGGGAAATAAAGGAGTGATACCAAGTCTCTGTCAAATTCACCAGCAGCCAAACTCCAGGCATTCTACTCATAATTACTAATGGGAGATCATAAAGATTAAGTACATAATTACTAATGTAAGATCATAAGGATGCTCAGACAAAATACAGTGGGTTAAATAACAATTAGTACAAGAGAATATATTCTGTTGCCACTTTACCTTCCCTACCAACAACACATGTGGATCATAAACATATGTCTATTTTCATACCCTTATGATTTTTTTTTAAATTTAAAACTTTATTCAGCAAAATCATTTATTTACACAGGGAGAATGCTGGTTTGATTTTGTCAATAAAAAAATTGAACAGAGACAATACTGAATTCTATGTGGATGTATTTGTATCAGAGTTGACCAACTGTTTGTTTCCTTACCTGTATCAGGAATAGCAAGAACAACAGTATCACACGGACGGATGTTGGTTAACAATACACCACACAGGTCCAGTAATAACCTGGGAATTTTCCAATGCAATTACCAACTTTTCTTTTTTTATACATATATAAAAAAAAGTCAGCAGAACCAGCATTATGATGTATTAGACAGAGTCAGCAGAGCGGATCAGCAAAAGCCTTGTCAGACCATCTACGTATAGTTTCAGTGATCTCTTTTGCAGACCACTAATACAGAATCCAACAGGTGAAAAATATATCACTTTCTTTAGAAGACAGCAATGATCTGATAAGTATTTGACAATGGAAGTTAAGGGAGGAAAAAATAAAAGGGATTGCAGATCATAGCCCCTATTAGAACAAGCTCACTTTCCAGATTTTCTGAATTTAAACAAAAAAATAAATAAATAAATAAAACAAAAATCCACTTCAGCATGAAGCTACCATAAAAAACTATGGAATGCTTCATGGATTTGCATGTCGTCCTTGCACAGAGACCATGCTAACCTTCTCTGTATTGTTCCAATTTTAGTATGCACCCTTATGATATCATAATATTACTTTTCCTTTTCCTTTACCCACCAGTTTCAGATGTCAAATTTACAGTCTTCCAGTGTGAAAACGTAGGGATAATTTCCATAGGCTGTGCTGTATGGGTCCGAGCCTATCATTGACAATAAGTCTGGGAATGAGAGGATTAAGACCCTGGCCTGACCAGTAACACTGAACATGGTGTCTGAGGTCACAGTAAAGTTAGGAGAGCCTGAAAAGGAAATTTTGTTCCATTCTTGTTCTTTTCCCAGAAGGAGCCCTCTAGGCAACCAGTCAACAAAGGAATAATTCAATTTATGCATTAAATGTCCATAATACAGATCTCTACAAGTCCCTCAGAGGCCTAGGTCATCTTCCTTAAAGTGGGGGGCATAGGCCTCCAGAATACAAATGGGGATGTTGGGCATGAAATTTCGTACAGTGCTGCCATCCATGAGAACTGAATTTAAAGTTAGCATAGCAAATTGTCCCTTTGGCAGTTATACTTTCCAAGTTTGGTCAACAGCCAACATACAAGAGTTAGACTACATTTTGAACTACATATAAAGAGGGCAGGGTACACAAAATGAGAGGAGATGTTAAGCTTAACTTGTTCCTGTAAATGTATTAAAACTTGGGGGCCTGGTAAAATGGTATATGCAGAGTCACCACTCTCATGAATGGAAAATCTCTGGGAGACTATCGATCCACAGAAGGGGTCTCAGTAAGGGTGGATTAGATACCTAGGCCCAATACTTTTCTCTTTGAACCACAGGAATACATACTGTAGTAGCCAGGAGAGCAAGCGTTGCAAAAAAAGATTTTCGGGTGATTGGACCAAGCGCTGGCCATTAACCAGACAGTGAGCCTCACAAATGGTCTCCTCCAGGTCCTCCAGAACAGTGGGTGTTGAGTTGGTGAGCCCACCCCTGAGGTTTTAATGGAAAGCATGATGTTCTGTGATAGGTCCCCCACCTGAGACCTGCCCAGTCCTCATGGCAACAGTCCAATGCTGAGTTATAATGGTGCCTACCTTCTTCCCAGAGACCCCTGTAGTTTCTTGTTCCCAGCTGCCTTTGCCAAAGCCTGGGTTCGCCAATAATGATCCAATCTCCCTTCAGCACGGTATGCTGAGCAGCCTACGTCAGCTACCCTGTGCCCCCTCCCCTCGGAGTGCATACAAGCTCCAACCCTGTCCTTTGTCTGCAGAGAGCCGGCCCAGCTGTTCTGGTGCTGACTCCCTCCGTGCGCATATTGCTGTTTATCTGTCTCCTCCTCTGTGTCGCGTTAGATTACCTAATTCTACCTCAGTCATTCTACACTGATGGACCGGAATTTTACTGTGGAACAGCTCTGATGGGTGGTGAATCCTTATCTGCTGGGGCCCCCAGTGATTACAGTCTTCAATATGCAGACACTGAAATGATAGAATTGGGGGGTTGGGGCTCCTCTGTGCTTGGGAGAGATGCCAGTGATCCCCTGGTGAGCCTGTTGGTCCATGTTCACACACACCAGGATGGTACCCATAACATCTCCCTATTGTCTTAAATACAAGCATACCCCCACTCCCAGGTTTTCAGTGATGTTAGGCCTTTCCAGAGACCTATCTGGAAGCCACACTAACCTACAAGGGTCAAGGATTTCCCCAATGTAACAATGCTGGAGGCAAATCAGAATTAGGGGTGGGATTCAGAAAGTTTAAAACGTGTGAAAAATCTGAGGGGAGCTCTGACCATGTATTCACCTTTTCTTTAGTTTAATTGTTGTTTCAGTTTGAATGAGTGTGCTCAATTATTGCTTACCCTTGAGGATTATGGGGAGTTCTCACGATATGCTTCACATTCCAATTATTAAGAAAAATTTGAAAGTTCTTACTAGTGGGGGAAGGACTATGATCTGTTTTATTGTTTATGACACTCCTAAGGTAGCAGAAGCTGACATACAATGTTGTATTGCATGTCCACTTTGTTCACCTGACTAACAGGTAGCATGGATCATGTGTGAAAAGGTGTCTACTGAGACATGAATATATTTAAGTTTATTAAAAGAGGCAATACAGGTAACATCCATTTGTCATCACTGGTTAGCCCTAAGTCTTCTGAGATTGCAACCTTGTGGAGATGGAGGCCAAGAAATCAGTCAACAGGTAAGGCATGACATTACAGTTATAGTTTGTCTAGGCTGGGTTCTAGTAATCTCAAATGCCTTTTGAAGAGACTTGGAATTTTGAAGAAGAAATTCGTGGGAATTTCTTGCTTTATAAAAAGATAGAAACCAGATGGATAAGAGTATAAGAATTATGATTCCCTAAGGTTAATGGGCCTGAGAGATTGGAATGGGCCCTAATACGACCAAGAAAGAATAGAGTATTAGTATTTAATACAGCTCTGTGTAATTTTAAAAACAAATGCAATAGAATGGGCTTGATGGTCAAATATACTGCATAGGGTGAGTCACTTAAAATGCTGAGAGGTTGATTTATGAACTGTTCTAGAACACTTAATCTCTGAGCTCTGTGCTGACTCTGCCTCTATAGAGATGAAATGTTAAAAGAAGCAGCTCCAGATAGCTGCCTTTCCTTTGGAGGAACCATGTATGAAGTGAATTGGAGCTTCCTTCAAAGACTGTAACTGAGTGACTTTCGGGAGAATAATGGAGGTGTGCAGGAAAAACTGTAATATTGGGTAATTTGGATAATGATTATCTACTCTCTCCAGGTACTAGCCAATGCCACCTGCAAAAAATAAAGTTGTTTACTTCCCACATTTGTTGCTATGTGTCCAATAGCACTACAATGACTGCTGCCTTATGACCGAAGTGCTGACATGCTCTATTTCATCCCATATACTAGTTTTGCTATCTGCTCCACATATAACTGGAGCATCTTAACCTGCTGATTTGGCAAAAGCAATCATTCACCGGGGCAAACAGCCTTATTAATCCATTTTCCTAATGTGTAATTAATCCATTATGCATTATAACAATGAGGGAATGGGGAATTTGTAATACAAACAAATACAAGGATGAGTAATGTCAGTTCTGAAACAATTCCATACGGATTTTGTTTAATTAAAGGCCCCGGTGGAAGAGTACAGCCCTGTAAAAATTTTCCCAAAGCTTTGATTTCTTGATACTCCACAGTAATCATCATCCTTTTAGCCAGTGGCACACATTTCTGAGGGCGGAAGTAACCGAGACAGCGCCCCACTCCTTCATAAGTCCTCAGCCCCGCACGTTCACTGGGATGGGAGCAATGAATGGTGTCACAAGCCTGTCTGTCCATTAGGGCCTTCATAGGAAAGCGGCAATGCACTCTGTGACACAGACTGAGGGGAACCTAAGCGTAACAAAGCTCTGGAGGCTGGTTTAAGGAACCGTGTAGATGGCCATGATTGATTTGTTATTATGGTAACATTGTCTCCTGTATCCACAAATCCACTAAAAGATTTTCCATTTAATTTAACAGTACAAACAGGTCTACCAATTGCAATATTTGGGGAAAAATAAATTTTCTTCTGTAAAAGCTTCTCTTTAGTAGGCTTATGTGAGGGATCAAGGCTGGGAGCTGACAGAACTTGTAGAAAAAATAAGATCTGAGTAACTAAATCCCCAGTTCCACCACCCACGTGCCAATGGAGCACAATGCCGCAGATATTTCTTGATTACAGTCCTCATCTATTCTGTTTAGTATCACTATCAGGCTTTTAGAAATCAAGCTTGCTTTCCTACTATCAATCCCATGGCACCCTCTGGTGGCAGTCCATAAATTCTAGTGGGAACTAATAAGGGTTTTTCTCCTCCTAATAAACATAGGCAAGAATGGCAGGTAAATCTAATCTTGTACTCTGCTTAGTCCAGTGGATGAAGGATATAAGGTCCTGCTGAGCACCTGTTCCAGTGGAGACACAGACATCCGTCTGGTCTGGATTGAGTAAACTGGCTTGATTGGATCTGGGTTAGCCCTACTGCTTTTCCCTGGGCCCGAGGAAGGGCCCCTTTCCCATTTTTCTGCAGAAGGCTGTCATCCGTATGATATTTAGATATATACTCTTCTGCCCAATGGAAGCAAAAGAACATGGGCCAAGTAGTAAATGGGACTATGGTTTAGTTAAAGATCTCTCAACTGCTGGTATTAGTACCTTTGGCATCTTTAAAAGCACTGAAAAATCTTGACAGGTGTGACGCTCTTTACCACAATTAAAATGTGTAATTGTATCCAGTTTTGTTTCCAGGTGCTGGGAAATAGCCTGGGCCATAAGTGTCAGATCCAGGAAGCTGGGGGAAGATGGGAAGCATAAGTGTCAGATCCAATATTTTGGCAAGCACGAATATAAGTAGTCAGAGCCTTGGTAGAGAGAACAGCATTTGAGGCATGTGTGCCATCACCGTTGGCATTATCATAAGCTAATTTAAGGATGACAATATCAGCCCCCTGATTATTAGACATTTGTCAATGCATCGCCCCTTGAAGTCAAGGTCCAGAGTGGGTGTAAGGCTATAAAGACCCCTGTAAAATTTGAGTAAATGACTGATGGGAGTGCCCTTTTCTGGGACTGAAGCCATACATGGTGAACAAGGTCACTGAACTGTTGGAAAGAAGAACAAACGCTTGTGCCTGAGCTTTTAAATCAGCAATTGCACCAGACCTGGTAACAACCCATTTTGATAGCTCTGCCTACAACAGTGGGGTCATCCTGATTCTTTCGAGCTTGTTCAGATTGTCATGCTTTCCACTGAACATCAAAATGCAGAAACTGAGCAGGTAACAAGGAAGTACCTGCCAAATGTACCACATCAACTGAAAGCCATCAAATAACCCTGAATTATATTATCTAGGCAACCTATGGTATAAGGGCTCTGCACTCTGTTGTTCAAAACGCTGTGCTGTAATTTCTTCACTACCTTGAGATCAAAAGCAGTATGTATATGACGGTCACAGCCAGGGGTATTAGGGTCTGGCTCAGAGCTGACAGGCAGGCACAGAGGAGTACCTAGCTGGAATCCCCCTTTATATGCCTGAGTAAGAATCTGTAAAAAGGGCGGTGGCCCCAGCTGCAGAGGAGGAGGGGAAGAGGAGACCCAGTGGGGGAGGTAATAGCAGGGAAGTGAATATGGTCATTTCCACATGGGAAGTGGAGGACGAAGTAGAGGAGGCTGTTGCTGCTGAAGCATTTTTGGCTTCCCTAAATGCATGCTGTAAAAGCTGGACTAACTGCGCAGCTGGACCTTCTGAACAAGCTTCGTTTTCGTTGGGCTTCCCACCCAGAAGAGTTTTATTGTTACACTCTTTTGTTTCAGATGTTCTTTGCCTCTCTGATTTTTGTAGAGACTCAACTTGTGAAGGTAAAAGGACTGTGGGAAGCAGACTCCGTGCAGTGAGCGTCTCAGGGGAGATGTGCACTCCTTGGTGTTGAGCTCTGTGAAACCTTTCCGGCACTCCCGTGCCTGTCTGCAAGGTCTCTAGTCACTGCCTGTGCAACCTTGGATGAAACTTAACCACATGGTGGAGCAGCTTAGCCGCTTGAGTAGTTAGAATAGTGACTTTGCAGGCAAGGCTTGCAAAGGAAGGACAAAGCACTCTTGCACTAGGTAGAAAGGCTCCCTGATGAGTGGCTTAATAAACAACTTCATGTTTGGAAGATCAGCAACTTTACTGCTGGGAAGGTATATCTTTTTGAGTCTCCTGGCCTCAGCAGAGAGGCTATCCCATGTCTTAGCCCTGAAATTTCACAGGCTCCTTCTCAAGTCTCCACTGTAGCCATCAGTGTGGGGGTTTGAACCACTAATTCTTTGCTGTGATACATTGGCTCCCTGGCTAGACTTGGTCACATGCTTTTCGCCTATTCAGGGAACACTGACCTCTATATAGTCAGCTCTGCACATCTCAGCAAGCGGGGCTGGTGTAAATGTTCAAATACCCATCTGTTCTGTTTCAGATTTAGCATTAACTAATTGATGTTAACCTTATCAAGAATTTAAATGACATATCTATAACACAGATTTCAGAAAATGATGTTTCAGGATCATGGAACTATCTTAGCATGATGTTATTTCCAAATGTTTTTTCTCAATGCACTGGTAGTAAATAAGAATAAAAAGTTGTACTTATAACATTAATATTTCAATATTTAGAAGAGAAACCATTATAAATGCTATTAAAAATAGTAAAAACCAAACTTTACAAAGAGCATTATTTATATGGAGAAAACTAAAATTCAAAATAGTTTTGCTTAGCCTTCATTTTTTCCTGTCTAAATTTTTAAAAACTTAGGTACTAATTTCTAATATTAGATCTTTCAAATTTTTTATTATTGTCAAAAATATTCAAAAGATGAATTAAGAATACTATTGTGAATCTAAATGGGGAAAACCAAGTAAAAGCAAAGCAGCAATAATTTAATTCCTATTTGAATATTCCTAGAATAATTTTATTTCCATTTGATTATAAATGAGCTTCAACTACTTTACTGCATCGTAAACATTTAAGTTATTTTACCTTGAGGGCAATTATTAATATTTATATACCATTTTGTTTCTCATAGTGTTCTTTTTAAATAAAGCACAAAAACATATTAACAAACAGACACGAATTAGCATAAAAATAGTACAATCACAACTAATCTATAGACAAGGTGAGATGGTCTCAACAGTGGTTATTGCTTTATCCATTGATATCTTCGAAGTATAAATATATGAACCCATATACAGACATGCAAAATTAGTCAGACAATTAATCCTCTCAACAACAGAAAAAACACAAAAACCAAAAATCCAAAGACAAAAAACAAAACAGGCAAACAACAATAACAACAACAACAAAAAAAACACCAATAGTTGCTGCTTTGCATATTGGTATCTTCGAAGTGTGTGTTCAGGATAACACATACAGACATACAAGATTGATCAAATAACCCGTCATCGATTATTTCTTAGCATTAAGTGATATAATACAATAGTAGAACCATGTTAGCCCTCCTACATATATGTATATTCATATATACATACATACATTTTTGTCCCTTTCTTTTCTCCTTTCCCTCGGCCCATCTGTTCTTTGTTTTAGAACAGATTTCCTTCATGTCTCTTAGTTTATATTCCCACGCTCGGGTTCTTACACCAGTGATACAATACGTTGCCTGCACATGTATCGCTGATTTATTTCACTTATGAGTATGGACTCCAGTTTTGTCCACTTGCCTACAAAGTCCCCAAAACTGTCTTTCTTTATAGCTGAATAATACTCCATTACATAAAAATGCCACAATTTTTTAATCCAGTCTTCTGTGGATGGGCACTTGGGTTGCTTCCACATTTTAGCTATTACAAATTCCGCTGCTATAAACATGGGTGCACATATATCAGAGCGATATGATGTTTTCAGATCTTCTGGGAAAATACCCAGAAGAGGAATAGCTGGTTTGAATGGAACCTCTAGACCTAGTTTGCTGAGAAATCTCCAAACGGCTTTCCACAGTGGTTGCATCAGTCTGCATTCCCACCAGCAGTGTAATAGAGTCCCTATTTCTCCACAGCCTCGCCAGCATCTGTTATTGGAAGACTTTTGCATACTGGCCAGTCTTACTGGGGTGAGATGAAATCTCGATATTGTTTTTATTTGCATTTCTCGTATGACTAAGGATGTGGAACATTTTCTCATATATTTATTTGCCATTTCTAGTTCTTTGTCTGAGAATTGTGTATTCATCTCAGATGCCCATTTCTGGATTGGGTCTTTGAATTTGGACAGGTACATGTTTTTTAACTCTTTGTATGTTCTAGATAGCAGATCTTTATCTGAGGGACAGCCAGCTAGGATTTTTTCCCAATTTGTGGGTTTTCTTTTTACTTTGCTGGTGATTTCTTTAGATGTACAAAAACATTTCAGTAGGATGAGGTCCCAATTATTGATTCTTTGAAGTGTTTCCCTTGCAGCTTCATTTTTGTTAATGAACTCTCTGCCTACTCCTATGTCTTCAAGATTTTTACCTACTTTCTCTTTCAATAGGTTTAGAGTTTCTGTTTTAATGTTGAGGTCTATGATCCATTTTGACCTGAGTTTGGTGCATGGTGATAGACTGGGGTCTATTTTCAGTTTTCGGCAAGAGGCAAGCCAGTTTTTCCAGCACCATTTATTAAACAGGCCTTCTTTTTTCCAGTGGATTTGGTTGACCCCATTGTGAAATATTAGGTAGCTGAGTGCGTTTTTCGTGGTGGTTCCATCTTCCAGTCTGTTCCATTGATCCTCAGGTCTGTTTCTGAGCCAGTACC
>PVLD010018718.1:0-38263 GCA_004027595.1 Dinomys branickii | reverse complement strand
GGATTAACTGTCTGACTAAATTTGCATGTCTATATATGGGTCCATACATCTACAATTCGAAGATATCAATGGATAAAGCAACAACTACTGTTGAGACCATATCACCTTGTCTATAGATTAGTTGTGATTGTACTATTTTCTATGATAATGGGTGTCTGTTTGTCAATATGTTTTTGTACTTTTATGTTTCTAAAATAAATAAAAAAAAAGAAAATCTAAATCCCAGTCAATAAAATAAATTGGTATATTCATCACAAAATATAGCAGGTATAATGAATAAACTATAAAACAAATAACCCTAAAAAAGTTGAGAATTGAACAAAATACACTATTTATGATTCACAGCACACACATAATAAAAACATGTATGACATACATCTAGTTTAGGACAATAGTTACATCTGAGGAAGGAAAAGGGAAGAGGTATAATCTGTAACATTGTTTCTTTAAAAGTAAAGCAACTGTGATAAAACACTGAGGTTTCCTGAACACAGATGGTAGTGGTAGTAGGTACACAGGGGACCGCAATGATAATGTTCCCTACACACTTCTATGAGACTGAAATGTGCATAAACAAGACTCATCCTTACTATTAAGTATGTCTCCATGAGCCACAATTCTAGACTGAGTGATCTGGTTTCTCTCTCCTCGGCCGTTTCACACGCTGCGCATCATGACAGCATGGGAGGGTTTACAGCCATCAGAGCAAGCCCCTCTGCTATGCTTTGTTGCTGCTTCTCCCCTCAAAGACCTCACCTCTCACATCTGGGGCACATCCTGCATTCAAGGGTCAGGGGCACCTTGTCAGGGTCCACGAAAAATCCAGAGAAGATGCAAATACTGAATCTGCGGACTGATTAAAGCAGAACCGAGCCTTTATACTACTGAGCAGTCCCATCCCAAAACACAATTATACGTTTATGTTCTAGTAGGAATATTTCACATATATGGTGGGAAATATGATGGAAAAATTTTTGCATGAGCGATATA
Source organism: Dinomys branickii (assembly GCA_004027595.1). Taxonomy (NCBI): domain Eukaryota; kingdom Metazoa; phylum Chordata; class Mammalia; order Rodentia; family Dinomyidae; genus Dinomys; species Dinomys branickii. The sequence continues at coordinate 37,273 of PVLD010018718.1, read as the reverse complement.
TATATATATAACCTCAATCACATATAAAAATACATAAAATTCCCATGACAAAGATTGTGTGTGTGTGTGTGTGTGTGTGTGTGTGTGTGTATAAAAATATGCTCATATTTTAGGATAATTACAGTTAAGGTGAAAATTATGTCTACATTATCTATTCATTTAATATTTTATGCCCCTTAGGGAACTCAATTTTCCTGATTCCACCATGTCAAAGGATTTTTTTTTTTTTTTTGCAGTACTGGGGATCGAACTCAGGACCCTGCGCTTGCTAGGCAAGCTCTTATTCCACTGAGCTATATCCCCAGCCCCATGTCAAAGGATTTAAGAGAGCAAATTCAGACAAAAATTTCAATATGCCAACTCAACCCAATTTCCCCATTCTAATCAAATTAGAATTAGAAAATAAAATTTCCTAAAGAATTATCATTCTGGGCCAGGGATATAGCTCAGCAGCACAACACCTGCCTGACAAGTGCTAGGTCCTGAGCTCCATTCCCAGCACCAAAAATTTTTTAAAAAAAGAATCATCATTCAATCTAACTTGAAAAAAAAGTACAGAATATTTTTACATTTTATGCGATAATATGTAATAGATGACTGTTCTCAATGAACGGACCATCCTTATTTCTCATTTCACTTTTTCTGCTGTACAAGGTGAGACGACTGACTTGCCTAATTACTCTCTGCTTTCAAGAAGGCCCAAGCCAAGGTATAGAAAGCAGCAAACACCAGGGCTGCGAGGTTCTGTGATACCCAACCAGCACCAACTTTATAGATGAGAAAGCTGAACAGTACAGAAATCCAATGATCCCTCCAGTATCAGCTCTCAAAGGCAAAAACAGAAGCAGCTCATTTTTTTATTTTCCCCAATGCTTTGGAGGTTTCTTGGCAAGTAGTGACCTGCCCCATGAGTTAAGTAAGATGTTCAACGGGGCCACAAATTAAAACTTCTCGCTCATCTCTATACCTGTATTTGTTCTACGTGTAAGGAAAAGCTAACATGTAGGGATTTTGTTGTTGAGGGAAGGTGGTAATTTTTTTAATTTTTGGAAATAAGTATTATGTGACCTAAGAGTTTTAAAAGGTAAGAAAGAGTATAAAGTAAAAAATCTCTTTCTCACCCTCATTCTCCAGCTGTTGCTACCCTGCTGCTCTCCCAAAAGGCAACCAAAACTGAGGGTCCTTTTAGAAACATCCTTTAGAAATTCATGACTAGGGGCTGGGGATATAGCTCAGTGGCATAAGTGCCTGTCTAGAAATTCATGACTTTGTGTGCGCCACGTGCGCGCGCACACACACACACACACACTTTCCCAACCACATAAATGGCAGCACATTAGACATACGTTGTTCTCTCCCTCCTTCCCTCCTCCCCTCCCTCCCTCCCTCCCTTTCTTCCTTCCTTCCTTTTTTCGTCTTTTGGAAACAGGGTCTCACTATGCAGTCCAAGCTGGCCTTGAGCTCACTTTGTAGCCCAGGCTGGTCTTGAACTAGCAATGATCCCCCTGTCTCAGCCTCCCAGGTGCTGGAATTAGAGGCATGCACCATCACGCCCAGCTCTTCATTTATTTCTTAACACTGTATCTTGCCAATCATCTCATAAGGTCATAAATAACTTCTTAGTTTTTTCATGATTATATGAACATTCATGAACACTTCATAAGTTTTCTAAGTAATACTAATCTACAACCCTAAGAAATGCTTAAGTGAAAAAAAAAAGAAAAAGAAATGCTTAAGTGATTCGTCTCTGAGGTCTCCTCCCAATTCAGACAAATTCAGACATCACAAGTACATAAAGCTGTAAATGGGATGGAGAAGCAAAAGAAAAGATTTTACCCCTGGATCATCTAAATATTTTTCTGGGTGGCCTACATTCTAGGGATCTATGTGGTGGTGTGGGTTTAGAGAGCGACTGTTTTCATTTTTTTCAACAATGGTCAGTCCAGAGTTCAATATCTACATCCTTTGTCACTCAAAAATAAAATATATGTTTATTTTTCACTTTTATCAATAGTCCTTCATGTTGTCCTAGGCTTTCTGGTGTGAAGTTTACTATCTGAAAAGTAAAATCAGGCCTGGGTGTAGTGGTGCACAGCTGTACAAAAAGTTCAAGGCCAGCCTGGGCTACATAGTGAACTTAAGGCCAGTCTGAACTCTAGAGTGAAACCGTGTCTCAAAAAAAAGGTCAGGCATAGTTAAAAGTATAATCACACACCTGTAATATCAGCACTTGGGAGGTTAAGTCAAGAGAACCTCCCCGCATTCAAGGTTAGCCTGTGCTGCATAGTGAGATCAAGGCAACTTTCAACTGCATAGCAAGACACTATCTCAAAAAACCAACAAAATTTTAAAATAAAAATAAAAGTAATAAAAGCTAGACATAGGAGGCAATAAGACAAAACTAAAATCAGGAGATTAGCACCAAGGGTCATCCACATTCATGGGTTATAGCAGTCCCTTTATTGAGGGGGCAGGGGGACAGGATCTCCCTACCTAGTTCAGACTGGCTTTGAACTCACTATGTAGCCCAGGCTGGCCTCAAATGCACGGTGATCTTTTTGCCCAAGTACTTGGATTACAGGCGTGCACCACCACGCCTGGCTCATAGCAAGTCCCTCCATCCTCAGGAACTGCAGCCTGGAGACCAATCTCCTTCTCAAAACTTATCCATGAGATTTATAGCAAGTATTCAGACCTTGTGGTTTTCTAACTAGCACTCCTTCCTTAAACATTTTACATAGAAGCCCAAAGTAGAAAAGATACAAGGTGAAATAACTCTTAATTCAGTGAGAATGAGGGAATCCAGAATCCATCTCTTCAGCACCACCAGCCCCATCCTTCCACCCCCTCAGTCACCAAGATACCTTTACAGAACACTACAGTTTAAAAACCAACTGAAATAAAACAATCCAATTTAAAGTTAGAGCTGAAGGGGAAGAGAACATACTAAGTGGCAGTTATAACTGAAATTACAGTATGTCTTGGCACCAAAACTCATTCATAAAGGACTAGTTACATGCTTGGCTCATATAATGTAGAAACTCTGAACTGTTTGTGAAACCTGGTCAAGATTTTATAAATGCCTCATGTTATGAACAACAATATACATAATGTTTTAGGACAAGAATCACATGCTAAAACAAGATGTCACTGTTATAAGTGACAACAGTACACTAAATCTAAATTCTACAGATAAACCCAGAACTAAATCCGTGTATCTTGCAAAAAGACAATAAAATGTGGCCAAATAAAACCAGTCTATTTAAGTTCCTGTTTGGTTCTTCCCATATTAAACACACACATTTACTCAACAGGAAACTTTCTTACAACAACAAAATTTCAAACACAACCTTCTAAAAATAAAAAGCTAATCCTCCTCTCACCAGGAACTCTTGGCTTTTGGCCTACAATCTTTGCATAACCAAAATGTACTTGGATAGCTTTTCAAGGTGGCCTAAGCTATCTTGGAAAAAAAGCTAAAAATATACTGCACTGTGGCAAGACTTCAGATGACTGTTGAGACAAGCAAGAATGAATCCACTAAGGGTTATAAGACAGGTAAAGTCCACCTTTCACCCAAGTAAAGTCATACAAAACATATAATTTAATTTTAACTAATCAAATAATAGAACTTTATGATACAAAGTAAGGGATAAGGGCAGGTGTCGTGGTGCATGCCTGTAATTCCAGCACTTGGGAGGCTGAGGCAGGAAGATCACTGTGAGGCCAGCCTGGGCTACACAATGAGTTCAAGGCCAGCCTGAACTAGAGAGCAAGATCCTGTCTCAACAGAAAACAAACAGGGAGGGTATAAGGGAATGTCTTTTTATGATGCTGCAAATGATAAAATATTTTAATGAACTGAAGTAAATTCGGTTTCACTAATTTCCACAAAGAAGCCCAGCTCTGATTCAACTCCCAAAGCACATTACTCAAGAAGAGGCTATGAAAGACCACTGCCCTGAACATCCTAGCCATCTGAAATCTAGTCCAGAGATGAGCTTCCTAAAGCTAAGTACCCTCCTGAGTCTCAAGTCCAACCTCCAGAAGAGGCTAGAATATGTAAATTCTGCAGTTTGTGCAATATCACAGGAGTGCTGTATAAGAATATGTTCCTGTGAAATAAAGCATTCTTCCCATTTAAGACAAAAGTTGTTCTAAAAGAATACCATTAACAAGGTATTTGAAGCTTCCTTTGATATTATGGCATATTACTTAGATGAATGGCCAGGGGTGGTGGTGTACACCTGTAGTCTTAGCACTTGGGAGGCTGGGGCAGGAGGCCAGCCTGGGCTTTATGGTGAGCTCAAAATCAGCCTAAACTACATAGTGAGACCCTGTCACAAAAACACAAACAAACAAACAAAAAAAGACAGATGAACTGGAGCAAAAGAACAAAGCTTTTTAAGTTAAAAAAAAAAGTTTAAGTTACCATAGTCCTAACAAGGTATGATATTTACAGAAAACATTAATAAAGACATAATTATTTGATGGATCTATGGGTGTACACATTCAATAAATTCTTGAACACAAGAATAATGATACTGCTTATCCCCACATAAAGTGCCAAAGGGAAAGATCCCCAAAATAGCCATGCTAAATAACTACCAAACTACAAACTTTGTAGTGTATTTGCATTATAAAATGACAAATAAATGTCTACTTACCAATTCTTTCCTTAACACACACAAAAAAAGAACATGTATTGAGATCGGAGAAAATTTAACTTTAAAATCCTGGGGCTCAATTAATAGATATAACACAAGGCCAGGTGGTACATGCCTGTAATTCCAGCACTCAGGAGGCTGAGGCAGGAGGAGTGCCAGTTTGAGGCCAGCCTGAGCTACATAGACAATTCAAGGACTGAACTACAAAATGAGACCCTGTCTCCAAGAAAAAAAAAAAAAGAAAGAAAAAGGGCCAGAGACATATCTCAGGGGTAGATCACCCACAGGTTCAATCCCCAGTACTGCAAAAAATAAATAAACCCTAAGGAGAATAATAAAGTGTTACCATTTATCAAACCTTTTTTACGTACTAAGTAGTATATTAAGACTTTGTTTGCATGAGCTCACCTAAAAGCCTGATTCCATTATTATCTTTAATGCTTAAGAGACGCTAAGTAGCTTTCCTAAACTAATTTTTTGTAACTTAGATATCTTAAAGATTATGTTCTGCTGCCTCCCTTTTTACGCACCAACAGAAACTACTCTAAGTTACTAAGCAAATAAGACTAACAGACTTATTTTTTAGGTATACAGCATATCAAAATAAAGTGGGGAAAAGGGCTGGAAGATTAAAGGACTTGCCTAGCACAGGAGAAAAAGAGGGAAGGAGGGAGGGAGGGAAGATTAGAACTTAAATAGGTTCACTGTACTTAGTTCTATAGGAAGGCGAACAAAACCAAGCCTGTCAGGTTAATAATATCCCTTAGTTATTGCGGGCTCATTAGGTCCCAAATCTCCCAAGCAAGTGTATGGCAAAGGCTAAATAAAAAAGAGGCAAATGGCATGATTTCAGGGCTCCAGGAGGATCAAAGCCCTCTCACAGAGTTCTAGATTCTCTTGGGGCTAAAACCAAGACCACCTCTGAGTGGCCTGTATTTATTTGGTTATCAGAAGGGAGGGGAGTACTCAAGAAGGGCAGAATAACTCAAGAACTTGTCCAAGTCAGGTATTAAATTAATCCTTAATAAGGGTTAAGTTAATCTACCCAGGAGTGAGATGCCTGAGGCCATCGTCTTTATCTAGTTGAGATGGATCCAGGTGTCCTTGGCTGTGATCTTGTCTTCTCTGAGGTTTTCTAGCTTCACCCACCATTACAGGTTTTGGTAGGGATTAATGACTCACAGAGGTTCACTGACTGAGTCCACTGTCCATTTCTAGACAAGGAGCCTAGGTCTTGGACAGATTCACAAGTGAATAGGAAAAACCAATTGATTAAACTCTGCTTGGGGTTGCTTCACAGTGGTCTCCATCACAAACCCTCAGATACCTGTGAGAGCAGGGACTGCTCTGTGCTATTCCTGCGGCCTCAGCAGCCACTAACAGCACTTAATCCTCAATAACACCCAATCCAACATCATATGCCATTCTCTCTGTCTTGCTCCATACACGTGCCGCCGAAGCCTCTCCAGGCTCTCCACCATTTCCATCATCCTTGTTTCTGAGTGCAGAAAACTAATTGCCTTCCCATTTCCATACTTTCTCCACTCAAAAAAGCCTAGTGTTCTTAAATTAGAAATCAGAATGTCTTCTTAAGACTAAAGGGCTTCCTATGCATGCAATTCAAATAAAATTCAAACTACTTAAAATGACTCACAAGGCCGTACCTATTTTATTTGGCCTGCTTACACTATCTAGTAGCTCACCAAGCCCCAGCAACAGGAGGTTCCTTTCACTTTCTCTACCCTCTTGACAAGCCCTCCCTAAACTCAGGCCTTTGTCTTTCTTTACACTACCCCAGACATGCTTGTCTTGGTTTATTCCTGTGGCTAGCTAGCTCCTTCTTAAACTTAAGGTCTCTATATTTAAATGTCTCCTACAAGGCCTTTCCCATCACTCTGCAAGGTATTATCTATTCCCAAGGTACTATCTATCCCTTTCTGGTCCTTTACATGTTTACCATAATCTGAAATGAGTAACTTTATTTGATTATATTCTTTTTTCACTAATACATGAACTCCTTTGATTCCCTCTCTCATTTGTTAAGAGAAATAAACAAGAAATATATAGGACTTTCTGGAAGCTAAGTGTGAAAACTGCCGAGGATGGTGGCGCACGCCTGCAATCCCAGCACTCAGGAGGCTGAGGCAGGAGGATCACTTGTGAGTTCGAGGCCAGCCTGGGTCACAAAGTGAGTTCAGAGCCTGACTGAACTGAATAGTGAAACCTTGCCTCAAAAAGACAAAAAAAAAGCCAATTTTTCCCAAATGAACCCATAATTCCAGTATTACCAATCAATATCCATTATTCCCAATAAAAATCTAAAGACTTCTTTATGAACATCACAGAACGACTGCAATGTTCATCCAAAACAATACACAGACCAGAATTGTAAGAGCCAGGTATAATGGCACATGCCTGTAATCCCAGCACTCAAATGGTTGAGGCAGGATCACCATTAGTTTAACACTGGACTGGGCTACATAGTGAGCTGAAGGTCAACTGAACTAATAGGAAGTCCCTTTCTCAAAAAAAAGTTACAATCTGAAAAGAAACAGAAAGTAATTGAACAAATGACTAACCCGTCACAATTAAAATTACAAAACAACACTTTTTCTTTTTTTTCCTTTTTTGTCTTTCTGAGGCAGGGTTTCGCTATGCAATTCAGGCTGGCCTTGGGCTCATTTTGTACCCCAGACTGGCCTCGCACAGTAATCCTCTTGCCTTAGCCTTCTGAGTAGAGTGCTGGGATTACAGGCATGTGCCACCACGCTCTGCCAAAACAACAGTATTTTAAACAGTGTAGTGATACACAAAAGATCAAGAGGGTAAAATCAGAAATTGTCCCAAACTCCTCTACTGAATAAAGCAGAATTAGTAAATAATAAAATCTGCAATTCCAATTAGTGGGGCAAAAGATGGCTTATTCAATACATGGGGTTGACACAAATGGCTGTGGGGGGAGGAAAACATGCACAATTAGTATACCCCCCCCACATACACATCCTACTTCACTTCCTGTATCAGAAATAAATTCCAAATGAACCAAAGAATTAGAAATTTTAAAAGGAATAGAAAAATTAGAAAAGTAATCAAAGAAAATTCCAAAACATCTTTGCTTTATTAAAAGGCATACAGTCAAAAGTCTTCTCTTAGTTCTCTTTTCTGTGGCAACCAATGTTACAAGGCACCCTTTCACTATATCCTACAATTATAAGCATACATATATATGTACACATTATTCTTCTTCTTTAAAAACAATGAAACAGCAGTGCATGGTAAAGCATGCCTGTAATCCTTGCAGTAGGAGAGGCTGAGGCAAGGGGATCACAAGTTCAAGCCCAACCTGGGCAACTTAACAACATGGTAGACCCTGTCCCAAAATTTAAAAATAAATAAATAAGTAAACAAACAAACTTAAAAAGGGCTGAAGATTTAGCTTAGTGCAAATTGGGATTCATTCCCCATATGAAAGAAGAAAAAAAGAGAGGAGGCAGGCAACTATACTATTCATAATTTTCCCTTTCGTTTGATCCATGGGTGCATAGTTTAAATTTTACAGTTAGGAATGTCTTTTTAAGTACAGTATGAAATCCACAACTCATACATAGACTAATAATGAAGACAGCTCACAAGTTAGGCATAGTGGTACAAGCCTGTGATCTAGCACTTAGGAGGCTAAGGCAGAAGGTCCTCCATGAGTTTGAGGCCAGCCTGTACTACACGGTGAGTTCAAGGCCAGCCTGAACTGCATAGTGAGGTCCTGTCTCAAATAAAATAAAATAAAATAAAATAAAATAAAATAAAGACAATAATAGTTCTTGAGTATTTACTATGTGCCAGCTACTATGTTTAATGTCATTTGCATTATTCTACTATCTCCATTTTCAGATAAGGAAATTAAAAGTATAGAGAAGTTAAATTATGTATTGGTGGTGTTTATGGTGTTTATTATATCTATACATAACAATGGGTGCATAGGTATGAAAAAAGTGAATGTCCTAACTTGTAACAAATTTTTCAAACCAATTTTTTACAAATCTGGTAACCAAAATCAAAAATAACAAAGTAAAAGTAGGCAATTTATGAAAGAAACACAATTCTCTCCATAATAAAAATGTTCAATTTCAACAATGATTGATAAAAGGCCAATTAGAATCAGTTTTTAACCTCTTAAATTATCAAAATATTTAACTTGTAATATCCAGCACCCCCCAGAGTAGCAGCATATTCATACATTGTTGATGCTTTTATAAATTGGCCCAGCCAACTTCTGAAAGTAAAACATGTCAACATCTACCCAAATCTGTATTACATCTTTGGATTATTCAGCAGCTCTGCTTTTAGGAATCTAACCTACAAAACTGCTTGCGTAAGTACAAAAAAAGTGTACACGTATACACAAAAAATTGTTTATACTGTTGTTTCCTGAACAAAAAAAAAATCTAGTGGACATAAACTTACTAAATAAATAAATAATGGTATTTTCAGAAAGTGAAAATGGTACTGTGCAGCTGTTAATGCAAGAGGTAGCTCTAAATATATCCAAACTTGGCCAGGAGTGGTGGCACATGCCTGTAAACCCTAATTCATAAGGCAAAGGCAGGTGGATCAAGAGTTCAAGGCCAGACTGATTTACATGAGTTCAAAGCCAGCCCAGACTACACAGCAAACTCATCACAAAAAAATAAATACTTGAAACAGTAAACAAAAGAATATCAATATATTATGATCTCATAATACAGAAAATTGTAAGAGGAAAAAAATCTAAGAATATGCAACAGACATCTAACAGATTACATCTAAGAAGCAGTACTGTACTTTCAATGTCTTTATACACTCCTATTTCAGGCTGGCCTTGAGCTCACTTTGTAGCCTAGGCTAGTCTTGAACTTACAACAATTCTCCTGCCTCAGCCTCCCTAGTGCTGGATTACAAGTGTGCACCATTACACCCAGCTATAGTCCTATATTATCCTTCCAAAAAATACTACTTATAATGAAAGAAAGACAAGAGTTTAAAATAATGTATCTCCCTCATGCATTAAAATGGCTTTGTGTGAGCGAGCTGAGCCCAGTGGTGCTTGCCTGCAACCCCAGTACTTGCGAAGCTGAGGGAGAAATTAAGAGAGAGTTCAAGGACAGCCTGGGTTACCCAAGGAGACCTTGTCTCAAAAAGGAGAAGGGGCTTTGTGTGAACATAGTCACTCCTCACCCCACTTAGTGCCCTCCAGTGTGTATACTCCTACATCTAGTACATTTACATTGAGCTTATTTTAGACCGTAACTCCTAGAAAACACAAGCTTTGGTTTCATTCCAAATACTTGCAAATATATAAAAATTAATTTAAAAAGGAATTAAAAGACCTGAATCTAAAGTAATGCAAAATCAAACATCCTTGAAGAGTTTAAAAACATGATTACTACTTATAACGAACATTTTCAAAATGATATAAACCCATATGATGGCGGGGACAATGGCGCACAATTGTAATCCCAGCACCCAGGAGGCTGAGGCAGAAGGGTTGTTGCGAGTTTGAGGCCAGCATGGGCTACAAAGCGAGTCCAAGACCAGCCTGAACTGCAGAGTGAGACCCTGTCTCAGAAAGACAAAAAAAAAAAAAAAAAAAAAAAAAGGAGGGGAAGGGCAATCTGTAATCATTAAGGTGACATAACAAGCCTGAGTCAAGCACTGTGGTGCCCCCGTCTGAGGAACTAGGCTAAGGCAGGGGGATGGCTTGAGCACAAGTGTTCAAGGCCAGCATGACCAATATAACAAGAATTAATCTCTTTTAAAGAAAAAAAAAAAAATTTTCCTTGAAAAGTATAACCTTGATATATTCTGGTTTGATATAGTTTGTGTATAGCAAGGGAGAAAAAAAAAAGGAAAACAGTCTATATTTTACATCTCTAGTAGACAGGACGAGGAGGGGAAGAAAAAGATCAAAATAATTTCATAATCTTGACTTTTCATTTACTCCTAACTAATCTCATTTTCTTTTGTTTTGTTTTTCTGTCCAGGCTGGCTTTTTGTCTGGGCAATCCTCCTACTTCAGCCTCTCAAATGCTGGGATTATAAGAGTGGGCCACCACATCTAGGTCTCTGATTAATTTTAAGGATTTAATTTCTGGCATAAAGCTACTGGTCAGTACTATTCTTTCAGAAAGATTCCCAAACTAATCCCATCAATCAGTCATCCCAAAATTTTTTTTTCCTCCAAATTTCTAATTCATTCTTTCCTAGTTCTGAAACTACTCCAAAATTTTCTACATATGTAAGTTAAAACATTCCTACATGCTAAAATTTGAATTTATGAATATTCTGAAATTATAAATATTCTCCGAGATGAACCAATGCTGTGTTTATTTTCTCATCCTCCCAAAAAGTGAGATACATACATACCTACAAAAGGCTTACAGGCTAGCAGGGCGTAAACAGACATGTACATAAGTAATTATATGGCAAAGATAAATCATCAAGAATTCTCAGAACAGCTGAGCATAGTGGTGTATGTCTGTAATTCCAGCACTCAGGAGGCTGAGGCAAGAGGATCATTGCAAGTTTGTGGCCAGCCTGGGCTACAGTGAGTTGAAGGCCAGCCAGACCTACATAGCCAAACCCTGTCTCAAACAGACCAAAAAAAAAAAAAAAAGAATTTTCAGAACAAAAATGCATGCTTTAAAGAGGAGAAAATGAGAAGAGACTTTCTGTATGAAGTGAAATGTGATCAAGCCTTTCAACTGGCAGAACTCATTTGAGGTAGTTTGGACAAGAAAGACAGAAAAGAACACTCCAGAAAAAGCACAGTGAAAGAAAAACAACTAAACACAACACCAAATAGGTCTATCACTTAATAGCCTAAACAAACAGGCCTAACCTAAGTATTTATGTAAAGATTATCAGTTTAAAGAAAGTAATATGCCTTTTCTCTTACATTGTATAGCACGGGTACTGTTAGAAAACTGTACAGTATTACACGACTGGAGAGGGACTGCAGGTGTAGCTCCAGTAAAGCACTTGCTCGGCATGCCTACAACCCGGGCTTACAACCCCTCACAGAAAAAATGGAAAGAAAACTAATAGTAAAAGTGAGCTTTTCAATTAGCATTAAAGTTTAGATTATGTCCATACAATGTATCTAAGCTTTTATGTTACATCTGAAGTCTCTCATACGTAAAAAAAAAAAATCCAGACGTCAGTTTAACCTACTTGTTTGCGTGACACAAGTTCCTGATGCTTTGATGTAGTAAACTTCTACCGCTGTGAAGCTTAAATTGCATGAAGCGGGCCAACCCATTCAGGACCCTCCTGTCTCTCAGGAGCTATTCCTATTCTCCATTCCTTTTCTCCAATAAATTTTCTGACTCTTAAAAAGAAAAAAACAATTTACATGAAGTTTCACTAAATCCAGACAACTTCAAAGACTTTTTTGTTTAAGAAAACAGTCATGCCCAGCCTGGTAGTTCAGACCTATAATGTCAGCACTATGCAAGACTGAGTCCAAGCCCAGCCTGGACCATCTAGCAACTTAGTAACCCTCTCTCAGAAATTTTTAACAAGGCTGGAGACGTCCTTCAGTGGAAAGGACTGGGTTCCATTATGTTTTTAAAGTAAATTAAACATTAGGCAAAAATTCCCAGTAACCACATTACTAATGTAGACCAATGCCATTTTTAAACTATTTTCACTGCAGAAATTTAACATTATTATTTAATATTCAGTACAGAAGATAGACATCCATGTGCGCTCTCCTTCTCCTCCGACCCCAATCTCTGCTCTGAGTGTCAGTCATCGCACTGGATCGCACCAGAGGCGGAACAGTGTGATGGAACGAGCACTACATTGGATGTCAGAGGCTTGGCTTCTGCGACTGCCCAACTGCAGCAACTTACACCACTCACAGTTTATTCAGCCCCTCAGTTTATGCAAAAGTAAAACAAGACTTGACTGGTCTGGCTACATTCTATGGTTCTATAAATTATTAACATTGTATTTCAGTCAATTTAGTTTGGTTTGGAGATGGCTACTAAATAAAAATAGCAGTAGCACATAAGGAAGAATTAAATTATCTGAGGGACTCCACAGGAACTCTCAATTTTGTAAAAAGTCAGGCTTTCAAATGCAAAAGTGGGGGCAGCTGGGCATCTTGAAGACTATCCAAGTAACTGTTGACCACACAAGCTCCTAGCATGGCAAAAATGGCAGAAGAAAAGCAAAAATGTTCAAGAAAAACATTACCATAAAAATAGCAAAATAAAAAATAGATGCTCCATGCAGTTACTGAAAACTTTTCATAAAATTTCTCAATACCTCTAAGAAGTCCTGAGAGAAAAATGCTTTTCTAACTATCAAAATTGACTTTGGTATTCGTAAGCCTGAAAATGACAAAGTAACAGGCAATCTGAAGACTGAGGTATTTTGCACATAAGTGGTCTCAATCAGCCTTCATGCCTTTATAGTGTTCAGTGCTACACCCCAAATACAACAGGCATCTAGTACTCAAAGTGAATGACTGAAAACACATGAAGCTCTAATCTGTGTATATAATAAACTTTGATTAACCTTTACTACTTGCTTTGTATTATATTCTAGTAAAATCCAGTACATGAAGTAAAATAATAGATGGGGCCAAGCGCTGTGGCATGAACACGTAGTCCGAACTACCCAAGAGGCTGAGGCAAGAGGACTGTACCAACTTGAGCCCAGGAGTACAAGGCCCGCTGGGAAACTGCAAAATCTCATAAATACATAACACACGCATGCAGATGGAAATAACTAAATATGTGACAGTGCTATCATTTTCAGACATTATTATGAATTTGAAATTACAACTAAATCACAAAATGTAATTAAGCTGAATATCGAAATCAAACACAAAACACTAAGTAACAGCCTAAAATTCACCTACATCAATTCCAGCTCTATCCAAAGGCCTTTGCTTTCTACAGTGGCAAGAAATGTAATTTCCCAATTTTTTAAATGCTTTAGAAATCTGAATAATCTAAACTTACCTAGTTGTGTACAAATTTTTACTTAATTAAATACAAAGAAACAATTTCTGGCATTTTGAACCTCTCTCCTTTTTTTAATTACAAGGGCAGTCCAAACAAGTTTTACTGTATTTTTTAAAATCCAACAAGGAATTGTTAAAATTTTATATTCCTCCAGAGACTGTGGAGAGCACCACATCTATATAGATAGCAGGTATTTTCTGATACGCTGTAATATGAAAACATTTTTCTAACTATATTCCTGTATGTATTTGTTCAACAAAAATTTGCAGTGGCAATATACTACATACAGACACAAATAGACACACACTACCTGGTGCCTTAAACATAAAGATAAAATCGGAAGCGGGCCTATCCTGCTTTCCAGAAGAGATAAACAGGTACATAAATACCTACAACAGAGGTAGAAAGTGTAACTACCAGAGATTCACAGATAAAGCATAACTGGATCACAGAGAGAGCTGTTACCACCTCATAGAAAGGAATACTTTCAATCTATTTAAAGCAATTTCCTATTAATTCCCTTTAGGCTACTAACAGCCAACCCTAGAGGAGCAAATGTTTCCCTAATATTATAGATGAGGAAACTGGAACACAGGAAGGTTGATTATGCTCCAAAATGTCAGTTACAGAAGAATCAGAACTCAATATATTACATTTTCTCTGGGGTTGTTGTTCAACATATGGCAAGCTTTTGTAAAAGAGTATTTTGGTATTGCAAGGAATGAGTTCTGGTATGTGACTGATATATGTACGCTAATGTTCATTAACTGATGTGTTTAACGCAAGGCAAAGCAACTGGGAACTTTAAATAATAAAACAAACTCTCACTAGATTTGAATAGAATGAAAAAGTAAGATTTCCCTCCGTAGCAACCTGTGGTTTTCTGTAAATTTTACCAGTGTTTACTTCAGATTCTAAAATGAATTGGGGCCGGGGATATAGTTCAGTGGTACATACAGGCACTTGCCTGGCAAGCGCAAGGTCCTGATTTCAATTCCCGTATCAAAAACAAACAAACAGGAAACTAAAATGAATATGATCCTGAGCCGAGGCAAGTACAAATTGTTTCATCTAATAAGCATTTTTATGGAGCGGTACATAAAAACACTTCAAAAACCCTATTAAAAATTAAACACAACTATGGCATCAATTCTTCAGTTACTCACAATCACATGCGACCCAGACTCATCAGCAGCTATTGATCAAAATACGCTAAACGAATGAATGAATATGTGTAGGCATTTAAAATCCCAGGCCTTGCCGGGCGTGGTGGCACATGCCTGTACTCCCAGCACTCTGGGGGCTGAGGCAGGAAGATCTTTGGTAGTTCGAGGCCAGCCTGGGCTACAAAAGTGAGCTCAACACCAACCTGACCTGCATAGTGAGACCCTGTCTCAAAAAGCTCCCCCACCCAAAAAAAAAAAAAAAAAAAAAAAAAAAAATCCCAGGCTTCTTGCTCTTTGCACACTGCCACATTCAGCTTCCCATCACTGCCTCATCCGGATGCACACAAGGAATGTAAATTTCGATATAATTACGATATAATTAAGCAAGCAAATCTGATGCAGGTGAATACACTAACCCCAAACATAAAAATTACTCATACCACCACTCTCCAAGGTTAACTCTGCTGAAAAGACACTGTGCCATGCAACCCTGACATTTCCTGAGCAAATACTTTTCATAAATACCAGTTATTCTCATCCAGCCTTCTAATATATGACTACTGATCCAGTTAATTTAATGAATTTGGTCTCTTCTCCGTGAAGGCTTTTTTCTGAATTTTCTAAACTCTCTCTACGACCCAAAACGAGGTGCAGTCGCCCACCTCGCCCGTGAAAACACCAGTAATGAACGGCGGGAGGTGGAGGGTTCGGATCTTCCTCTCACCACTACCCGCTTCGCCATTATTACATCTGGAAGTAGCCTCGTTAAAAAGGTAACTAGTTTGCTGCTCACACACTTGCTTGTCGCGGTCACCCTCCGCAGCCCCTTCCCCGCTCCGCAGACGGCCACCAACCCCTCGGCGGGGTGGCTCAGGCCGCACCCGTGCCAGCCCCGCCGGCGACCGGCCCGCGCCCGCACCGCCCGCCGCGCTCCGCACGCCCCCGCCCCGCGGACCCTCGGCCGCCCCGCCCGGCCGCAGCCCCTTCTTCCTTCCAACTCCAGACGCCGCCTCCCGGTCCGCCCGAGCTCCACGCCGCGCCCGACTCACCCTGGGGCGGCCGAGGGAAGGCTGGGAGGCCGGGCAGGTTCCAACCTGGCTAGGCCCACGCCGCCCCTCGACCGCCAGGGAGCGGCGCCTGCGGCAGGGGCCGGAGTCCTCGGAAGCCCGGACGAGCCGGGGCCGGAGGCCGGGGCTGCGGGTGCCCGGGCCTACTCACCCCGAGCCGGCGGAACGTGGGAGTCGGAGCGCCCCCAGGCCTGGGGGACTAGGAGGCGGCCCGGCGCGCGGTCCTCCAGCGGGACGGCGCTGGGCGCTGCGAGCCGAGCGCTCACTCCAGCCGCCGCCGCCGCCGCCGCGGCTGCTGCTTCGCCACCTTGGCCGCCATCTTGACTCAACCCCTCTCCCTCCCCTTCGCCCGGGCAGCCGCGGCCGAGGCGGCTCAGACGCGAGCTCCTCCTCCTTCCGGAGGGTTGGCAGGCCGACTCCCTTCGCTGGTCAGACGCAGCTCCTACTTCGGCCCAAGTTTCCTGGGTCACCCAACGTCTGTCACTTGACGCGTTCCTCTCAGCCTGTCAGCCGCGGTACCCTCGCTCGGACCTGGGCCTGGGCAGCCCCGCCCGCTGCGGGATCCGGCGCGACCGCCATCGCGCACCGGCCTGTGGCTCCCGCCGCGAGTCCCCCGCCTGCGCGTGTCCCGGCCTTCCCCGCGGGCGTGGGAAACGGGGGGCTGCTGGCCGCGCCTGTGGCCTGCGACCCTTCGGTCACGCGGCGCGAGGACAGCGGCCTCTGCCAGCCAGAGCTGGGCAGGAGGAAGCGGGCACCACGTGGAGGCGGTGCTCGCACCCGCGCCGCCGAGACCCTGCGGAGGCCGCCGAATCCGTGTGTCACTGCCCGGTTCGCAAGGACTCGAGAGGAGCCGCAGCCTCGCGACCGCGCACGCCGGGTCCAGTGGACGCCTGCAGTCACCCGTAACCCCGTACTCTTAGTTTTGAGAAAAGCCGTCATCTATGTTTGAAAAGGAAAAAGTGGCATATTAGGCGGTTTTCAAAACTTTGATCAGAGTAACAGGCTAACCATGTAATTGGGAAAACTAGGGCTTTGAAAAATGAGAAAATGAGTTGGAGAGAGGAAGAAGCTCTTTTTTACAAATTGTAAGAATTTATTTTTCGAAACCTTTTAAGCACATTGTCCGGTAAGGTCAGACAGTGGTCTTAAGCCGAACAGCACCGGCTTCGATCCTGCTCTGAAACCGAACAGATACAAGAGTTGCAAGTCCTGCTAAAGATGGAGACAGCACAGTATGTTGGGAAGCTTCCGTGTTAAACAAGAAACCCCCACTTCCAAAATCTCAAACCGCGACACACTTAAAGGCGGAACGCAGTTTGCGCGGGTGCGGTTTTCCGACGGGCGCTAGCGCAGGAGCCGGCCTTCGCTACTACGCAGGCTTAGTGCCACTTAGCCGGCATGGAAGCGGTGGCGCTCTTGTGTGTGACAGTTGCGGTCGTGATGTGGGCCTTTCTTTGGGTTTGGGACTCCTCAGAACGAAAAAGAACTCGGGAGCCGGCTGGTCTGCCGGGAGCTGGAAGCCAAACCCTCCTGGTGATTGCACACCCAGACGATGAGGCTATGTTCTTTGCTCCCACCGTGCTAGGCTTGGCCCGCCTACGGCACCGGGTGTCCCTGCTCTGCTTCTCTGCAGGTAAGTGGCCTTTGCTGGCCCTGGGAACCGGGACTGTGTAGGGATTTATGTGTTAACCGATCTCAGTCAACTTCTTCCCAAAGGGTTTTCTGTTGTTGGGAGCTAAGTGAATATACACCGACGGTCCTTTCACTGGATTTCTCATAAACAGGGTAAGATTGGTCAGCTTCCCAGGTGGGTTGGGCAACACCTGCAGCGTGCGTACTCCATTGTCACTAGGATGAGAAGCAAAAAAGTAGTTGCTCGCCGTTCGTTTCCTATTATACCTGCATTTCCGTCGGAAACTGCGACTGTATATGTTACTCAGTAGAACCTTTTCGCAGAAAGATCAAGAATAATGATCTTACTGTATGTAGTGAACCTATGCATATCGCACCTGCTCACTTCTCACAGTAAAAAAGAATCTTACAGCTGCTTTAAAATCCAGTTGGTGGCTGGGGATATAGCTCAGTGGAATAAGCGCTTGCCTAGCAAGTGCAGGGTCCTGAGTTCGATCCCCAGTACCACAAAAAAAAAAAAAAAAAAAATTTAAAAAAAAAATAAAATCCAGTTGGTGCTAGAAAGATGCCTGCGCCAAATTGAAGAAGTTGATTCAAGTGGTTAGAAAGTACAGCTAAGTTTACTTTGTCTCTACCCATCTTTCATTGAAGGAACCTTTCAAAGAATAGCTTTGTACTATGCTACAGAAGAGGTTAAATGAGCAAAAAAAGACTACAGCTCTTAATTATGGTGATAATTCGCTCTATAAATGAAACAATTGAACTGTACACATAGAATACCTGAATTTTATAATGTGTCAAGCTGTACCTGAATAAAGCTGATTTTTTAATTGCCCATGACCTCTTTTCCCATTTACTTGTGTGTAGTTCTAGTTCTTTTTCTACAGAGATTTTTCACTGAAGTCACACTTTATAAAATTACTTTTTTCCCTTCTTTCCTCCTTTCTCTCATCCCAGTTGTTCCTTGTTTAGTGAAACTATGTATCATTTCTAATGTTTTTTGGTTTTATTTTGTATTCACTTTAATGGTTTGATCAGTCTTGCATTGTTACATCTAGTAATCGGAGCAACTTTGTTGAAGGTAACAATGTGTACTGTAACAACCACTGTTAATTCCTATCATTTTGTTCAGAAACCCTGTATGATTCTTATTGGTTTTGCTTTGTTTTGCTTTTGTCTATGTTGTTGGTATTTTGCTATTGTTCTTTTTTTAATTCTTCTTATTATTCTCTTTAAAATAAAAAAATACTTTTTCACGCTTTTCATTTATATTTAGTAAACATTTGCCTGTGCCTTACTCTATGCCTGTTTCACTAGGATTGGTTTCTAAATTGGCCATTTTAAGGCTTTCTATGCATGTCACACTCCCAAAAACATTATATCAATTTCTATTCTAACAGGTAGTAATGAGAATATTTATCTTGATATATTACCCTCTCTAGCATTACCTAGTATTTTTTAAATGTTTTGGATTTGTGTAATTTTTTTGTCTAAAATCTTTTGTTAATGGTAAGATTAACCATCTTTCATATTTACTGAGAATGTGGGTCTAAGCACTGCGCTCTATGTTTTGTTAAGGTACTATTTGCAAATCGTTGCAAGTTTAAACACCTCTTTTCTTTTAATTTTATTTATATTTTATACTTCAGCTATAGGAGTCAAATTATAAGCAAGTTTACTTCAAGATTAAGAGAAATCTATTTTATCTGCAAAATATTATATAGTGTATTTTTAAATAAATTTATTCATATTTTCAATATGCATATATAATTTTAGGACCAGGAGTCAAAATTTTATTCTTGGTGGTAGGGCTTGAACCCAGGGTCTCACATATCTTAGGAAAGAATTGTACCCCTAAACTATACCCCTAGACCCTCACATTCTTTCTAATAAAAAATATATGCATGAGGCTGGGGTTGTGGCTCAGTGGTACAGCATTTACCCCACATGTGCAAGGCCTTGGGTTTGATCCTCAGTACCACTTCCCTGGCACTACAATTATTTTTAAAATTCTCAACTTGGTTAAAAATGTATAGATTAAATATTCCCCCATTAGATGTTGAATTAACATCTAATGTCAAAAACAGGAACCTAGGGCCAGGGATATAGCTCAGAGGCACAAGCACCTGACTGGCAAGTGCAAGGTCCTGAGTTCAATTCCAGGTACCAAAAAAAAAAGGCTCATCAAAAACAGGAACCTAGGGACTGGGCCAGGCATGGTGGCCATGCCTATAATCCCAGAACTTGGGAGGCTGAGGCAGGAGGATTCCTGTGAATTCGAGGTCAACTTGGGCTACAAAGTGAGTTCATGTCTAGCCTGAACTTCATAGTGAAACCCTGTCTCAAAAAGACAAAAAAAAAGGAACCTAGGAACTAGGATGTATTTACCTAGTTAGAAGGATATCATTAAATAGCTTTCGTTAAATAAGTAAATAACTTTGGCTAAATAACATAACTAGTTCTGTCTCAAAATTTTAAAAAACCTAATTCAATTCATCACTTTCCTTATAGATGTACTAGTAGCTCATATATCAGATTTCCATGTATTTCTTGTTTATACTGCTACAATCACTCTGACATCCATATCTTAATTACTTTCGCATTTTTATTGTTTTTTTTTTCTTTGTCTTTTTGAGACAGGGTCTCACTATGCGATTCAGGCTGGCCTTGAGCTCACTGTGTAGCCCAGGCTGGCCTCGAACTTGGAATGATCCTCCTGCCTCAGCCTCGAGTGCTGGGATATAGGCATGTGTCACCAAAATCTTTCCTTCAAATATATACATATACATATATACATATACATATATATATATATTTTTTTTTTTTTGTACCAGAAATCAAACTCATGACCTCATACTTACTGGGTAGGCACTGTGCCACTGAGCTACATTCCCTGCTACTTTAGTTTTTTTAGCACTGTAACCAGATTTGTCATTGTTCTTCAAGGTATGTTTGCTGGTTTTGATCTTTTCTTCTGAATACACTTGCACATTTTAGAATTAGCTTGGTCATGTTCAAGGAAAACCTTTGCTTGATATTTTTATTGAAATTTCACTGAATAAGATAGAAGCTCACTATGTATTCCAGCTGGCCTTGAACTCACTATGTAGCACAGATTGGCCTTGAACTAGAAGTGATCCTCTTGCCTCAGCCTCCCAAATGCTGGGATTACGGGGGGGGCTACCCAGCCCAGCTTCTTCACTGACTATTTAATATGAGGAAACATAACATTTACCATATAAAATCTTTTAACCTAATCATTTTATGATGTCTCTTTTATATTGGCCTTCTTTCATGCCTGTTAATAGTTTTGTGTTTTGGTTTTGGTTGAGTTTGACTTTAATTTCTTTTAAATGTGAATGTGGTTGTTAGTTATGACTGAGAAGTATTAGTTTTTGGAAAACTTCACTAAGTATGCAAGTATACATGAATTTATGTTCAGGCCAATACAATATAATTCTATATGAAGAAATCTGTATGAATGTCATTAGTCCAGTTTCCTAAAACCATGATCTTCAAAATTCTTTCTGCACATTGTATAGGTCAAAATATTTCACCATTTATTCTCATTATGTATGTATATGTTTATATTTAAAGACTCTCCTTTTTTTTTTTTTTTTGCAGTACCAGAGATCGAACTCGACCTTGTGCTTGCCAGGCACACACTTATTCTACTGAGCTATATCCCCACCCCTGAGACAGGGTCTCACTATGCAGTTCAGGCTGGCCTTGAGCTCACTTTGTAGCCCAGGCTGGCCTCGAACTCACAGCAGTCCTCCTGCCTCAGCGTCCAAGTGCTGGTATTACAGGCGTGTGCCACCATGCCCCGCTAAAAGGCCCTCCTTATATATTTATATATAATATATATTGTATTAAGTACATAGATCACAACCAGTGTGTATTTATGAAACATTAACCAACATTAAGTTTTGTGAACAAATGAAGATCTTTTAATGTTTTTAACTGTACCCTAGAAGATAATCTTGTGCATTCCAGGTGCACCATGCTTCTGAACTGTGTTCTAGAAGGTATCTGTTAAAAGGTGCTAACAGAGCCTGGTGTGGTGTGATATGTAATCCCAGCACTCTGAGAGGTTGAGGCAGGAAGATCATAATTTTGAGCCTACCTGCGTAACTTAGAAAAACCCTGCCTCAAAATTTAAAAAATTTAAAAGGGCTGGGGATCAAGCTCATTGCAAAGGTCCTAAGTTCAATCCCCAGTATTGCCCCAAAACACCTGTTAAAGAAATTCAGACATGCATTCTGTTGAATTGCCACACATTCACCAAACTTGATTAAAATAGTCCAAATGGTCTCTGACTTCCACACCTTAACCTGTTTTAAGTTCCTTCATTCAAACACAGTGCAGTAAATTCCAAGCAGTTTCTCAGAATCATAATCATAGACTCATGCAACAGCCTCTAAAATTGGAAATTGTGTCATTAACGTATGCACTGGATTCTTCATTTATCACCAAATATCAAGTAATCATGGGAAAATACTTGAGAGGGTATGTGTATGGGTTTGAAATCAACCTATAATGTAATGTGTATATCAAAATCGACTTAGCTTCTGTCTGATTTTTTAAAAAGAAAACTAGAAAAAAAATGGGTGTGATAGGACAATGGAAAACCAGTCCATTGTCTACATTCTTTTTAAAGTTAAATCTCTTTAATGGATACAATGTAATGACTGTCTCTTATCTGGGCTCAGACAGTTCACAGCTAGCACTGGAGTAACCCATGTGGAAGTTGAAGGGGTTCACATAGGAATTTTTCTCTGAGATACCTGAGCCTCTGTTCAGTCCTTCATAAATGCCTGCAATGTGCTAGATATCAGAGATGCTGCACAGGTGAATGAGCATGACCTTTAAGGTCAATGACAATTCAGAATTAATAATGTGATCATGGAAAAAAGTTCATGCTTAGTCCAACTAATACTGGACATGATTGATTGCCAGGGAAAGTAAAAGGTATTTGATACTTGATCTAGATGAATGTCAAAGGTGAATTATAATTCAGGGAGAAAGATAGATGAGGAAGCAGGAGGTAAAAATAAAGATGTCAAGGAAGGAGAAAACTAACAGTGTCTAATTAGATTGTCTGGTACATATAATCTTGTAGTCCAAGAGCCTGAGGAGGGAGCCATTGTCTCCACTTCACAGGTGAAGAAGCCAGCTCAGGAAAGTTAAGTAACTTGCACAAGTCATCACACATAAAGGTACTCGCAGGAAAATTTAATTGGGGGTGGAGTAGCTCAGCAGTCGCCCCATGATGAGTGTGCAAGGTAAGTGGTAACAAAATCTCACTGTGTTACTATTTCTAAGGCTCCTATACATAAAGGGTAGCTGTTCTTAGGAACTATAGTATAGTATAGTGTAAATTTTAGGAAAATAAAAAATATATACTCTTTCTCAGGTGCAAATGGGATTCTGGTTGCTAAACTCTTCTAAAGACGATGTTTTTCACGTGTTTTCCTGTGATAGGTTAGCACCATGTAGAAAAAGTATTAGATAATTAAAGCTGGCATGGTGGTGCATGCCTATAATCCCAGCACTTAGGAGGCTGAGACAGGAGGATTTCTGTTTAAGGCCAGCCTCAAGTACACATTGAGACCTTACCTCAAAAAACTATAAAAGCCAGACATGGTGGCACATGCCTCTAATCCTAGCACTTGGGAGGCTGAGTCAGGAGGATTGTTGTGAGTTCAAGGCCAGCCTGATCTACAAAGAGAGTTCAAGACTAGCCTGAACTGCATAGTAAGACCCTGTCTCAAAAAGACAAAAAAAAAAAAAAAAATTAGATAATTGAAAACTGTTGTGTTTGTGTGTATGATGTTGGGGATCAAACCCAGGGTTTCACATATTCTAGACAGGCTGTCTACCGCTGAGCTACATCTCCAGCCCTGGACTATTAAAGGAACTCAAAGTAATAATGTACACTCTCCCAGTTATCCTGAAGGATTATACAGAGGTCAGTCCTAAATCTTAACTCCAAGATGTGCCATGCTGCCTCTGACATATGACCAAAATGTAGATAGATAGGAAGCATTATAAATAGTAATTCCAAAGAGTGCACTGCTGGTGGCTTTTTAATGGGAATATCTTATTGTAACCTTAAGTGTTGTATTTTCTTCAACTTTCTGTCATAATCACATTTTTCAGGTAACTTAAATCCTCTAGGGAACAAGATGGGGTAAAAATGAGTGAAGCAGTAGGTCACCCCAGTTATAGAAATCTACCACTATTTCTGTTATCCCCAGGGAATTACTACAATCAAGGAGAGATTCGTAAAAAAGAGCTTTTGCAGAGCTGTGATGTTTTGGGGATTCCACCCTCCTGTGTAACAATTATTGATAACAGGTAACTTATCTTTTAACAACATAGAAATTCATTGGTTGTAATGTAATGATGCACTAAAAAGACACCAAAAACTAGTGAGGGGAAAGAAAAAAATCTTATTTGAGAAATTTACTTAAAATATTTTATTTTTAAGTGAAAGAATAGTGGAAATAACTTTCTTCAACTTGTTTAAATTTTTTTGTCTTGAAATGCTATTTCCCTTTATAGCTACAACTTTTAATTTTAATAATTTAATAATTTATAAATTTCCGACCTACACAAAAGTACAAAGAACAGTACCATGAACTCCCATATGTCCATATCTGAACCTAGTAACTATCAAGACTTTGTACACTTGCTTCATGTATCCTCACCTAACATCTTTTGTGTGCATTAAGTATTTTCAAGCAAACCCAGGTGGGGCAGGGGCACACACCTAAACCCCAGCGCTCTTTTGAGGATAAAGGGAGAGCTTGCAAGGCATCAAGCCCTGCTGAGGCAGTTCAGCAGCTTAGCAGGGGCCTGTCTCTGCAAGTAGAAGGGAGGTGCAAAAGTCCTGAGCTTAATGCCCAGGACCACCAAAATAATAACGCTAACAATAAGGGGTAAAAATGAGAAAAACCCAGCTGGGCACGGTGGAGCAGGCATGTAACCCAGAGCTCAGCAGGCTGAGGCAGGAAGTCTCAAGTCAGAAGCTAGCATGGGCTAGATGGTTCAAAGCCAGCCTGAACTACATAGTGAGACCTCTCTCCCTCTCTCTCCCTCTCTCTCCCTCTCCCTCTCTCTTTCTCTCTCTCTCTTTTCTCTCTCTCTCTCTCCCTCCTTCTCTCTCTCTCTCTCTCTCTCTCACACACACACACACACACACACACACACACACACACACACCAAGCATCAGGCTGTGTATCTATTAAGAACATGGACATTATTAAGTGTAATGCCATTGTTATTACATCTAACAGTTAATCATAACAGTTATTCTTTAGTGTTTTCACTTAGTCCATATTGAAATGTCTCCAAGTAGCACAAACATGTCTTTTTAGAGTTGGCTTGTTCACTCTCTTTCTCCCTTCCTTCCTTCCTTCCTTCCTTTCTGTCTGTCTGTCTGTCTGTCTGTCTGTCTGTTCAGGCTGGCCTTGACATTATGTAGGCCAGCTGGCCTCAGACTCATGGTGATCCTCCTGTCTCCGCCTCCTGAGTACTGGGATTACAAGAATGTGCCACCACACCTGGTTTATCCTCTATATTTTTTCTACACTGGAAATTAATTACAAAAGCCTGATCAAACTTAGGTCTCAATTGGGGGTGGAGTAAGACTTCTCCGTAGGCTGTACTATGTACTTTATTTTATATTGTATCAGGAGACACATACTCTCTGTTTCTTTTTTTTTTTTTTTTTTTTTTTTTTTTTTTGTGGTACTGGGGATCGAACTCAGGACCCTGCGCTTGCTAGGCAAGCGCTTATTCCACTGAGCTATATCCCCAGCCCTATACTCTCTGTTTCACTGGTGATTATTCAAACAGTAATCAGTGAGTTCAGTTTGTAGTAGCTGTTCCCTTCATTTTAAAGATCCCAGTCAACTTTTCATGTAACTGTTATTGTTAACTGTTAGATGTAATAACAATCTTCTTCATACCTCTTTATATTATGGAGAAAGTCCCCAAGCCCCCACAGACCTTCTCTCAGGTCTCTCCTTAAATGACTCAGCACTGCGGCCTCACCACCTTCCCAACCACAGCAGCTACTAGATGCTGAGAATCTAGGGTCCAGTGTTTGCAACCTCTGTGGGGACAGGTGACATTTGCCAGCAGAATTCTGGGAATGGCTGTAAGTAGGGAACATGCTATTTTCTTTCCCAATAAACTTGTATTTGTTATTGGATTGGGTTAGTGAAAGCCTAAGAGGTTGTGTAGGCTGAGGCCTGCAGTAGGACTGCTTAGGATACAGAGGAAGGGAGGATATTTCAAGTTTTCAGTCCATAGCAAAATCTAACAAAAAGTAGAGCCTGGGGATAGGGAGAAGCTATTAAAGACCTTAAGATGATTAAGAGCACCGTGCTGAAAATAATTCAGTGAATTGTTAGGCATAGATTGGCTCCATTCATTGCCCATGAGCTCAGTGATTTCTCCCTGAAACCTCAGGGTTTTCTTTCCATTTCAACATTTGTTTAGTTAGCTGCTTTTTTTCCCAAGATGGAAAGGGCAGTGGACTTTAGGTGAGCTATGAATGAGTTAGCCTTGGCATAAGATGCATCTCTTCCTGTTAAACCTTCATGATACCACACAGAAACATAAACTGAATAGTGAAAAAGGATGATCAGTTTTTACTTTAGAATGATCATTCTGAGGATAGCATAGATTGAGGTTGAGCTTTTAGACCAGATGAGCATGGTGGTACATGCCTGTAATCTCAGCTACTTGGGAGAGTGAGGCAGGAGGATAATGAGTTTGAGGCCAGTGTGGGCACCTTAGGGAGATACTTTCTCAAAATAGAGAAGGTTAAGATATAGCACTACCATTGGGCTATATCTCTAGCCCTTTTTCTTCTTTATTTTGAGACAGTCTGGCTAAATTACCTAGGTGGAGCTGGAACTCATTATCCTCCTGCCTCAGTCTCCTAAGTAGTTGGGATTATAGGCATATGCCACCCTTCCTGACCACATGCAGGCAACATTAACTGTATTAATGATTAAATGAGAATATATATATGGCTTAACTGTTAAAAGTGTTGGTTCACACAAGGCAGTTAAGATAGTTAACTATATATATAACTATATATCTTAACTATATAGCTAGTTTTTCTTAGTTCATTGAAAAGAAAGATTGGTGCTAATATTGTTTGGACAATATTTCTTGCCTATACCTGTACTCTGAATAACTACTACAAAGATAACAATACACAATGTATTAATTATTGTTACTTTCTGATTAGCCTGATGTGAAACTGTTTCATTTTATTTCTATTTTTCTTCTTCTTTCATTTAAAATAAATAAAAAGGTGTTAGTTGCTGAATATTAAATATATTCCTTATCGGACATTGTTGGGAATTGATGTTCATTATATTTGATGGGGGAGGCATTTACATCAATAGTCTATAAGAAGATAGGGATAAAGTTTGGGTTTCTTCTAGATCTTACTTGGTTCATGGTAAATTACTGGTATCATCATAGGAGAATTTCTTCTCTGTCTATGCCAGTGCATTTTATAATGCTTTAGACAGCACAGATCTAGACAGCCAGATTGTCTAGACTGAAACCTCAGCTTTATCAGGTATGTTCTATAGCTAGGTAAGTTATTTTCTGTTTCTAAATTTTCTCTTTAAACCTTAAAGAGTACCTGGTTTTGAGTTCACTTTTGAAGAAATCAGTGGCTCCTTTGTTTTCAAGTATGATGTACTACCCTTTTATTTTGTGAACATATGCTGTGAATTTTTTTCCCTCCATATTAGTATTAATAATAGGATGAATTGGTTTCTGCCAGGACCCCATTTGCATGCAGGCTTCTGCCTGTGCAGCTTCTGCTTTGGCCCCGCAGCACAAGTTAATTTTTTCAGGGCCAGATCTGATCTGTGAGAATTGTAGTGAAGCCAAAAATCGTGGTTTTTAAGATCTTTACTCTCATCATCTGTCTTAATATATTATTTTTTTTATTTTTTTATTTTTGTTTTTTGAGACAGAGTCTCACTATGTAGTGCAGGCTGGCTTTGAGCTTACTTATGTAGCCTGGGCTGCCCTGAAACTCACAAAGACCCCATGCCTCAGCCTCCCAAGTGCTTGGATTATCAGCGTGTGCCACCACGCCTGGCAGATTGGTTACATATTTATATGTGCTGTAAAGGTCATGCAGCTTCAAAATCCGTTCCTTTGTTATGAAATGCTACAATAATGTTCGGAAATTTGTTAAAGAACTTGAAGAAGGCAGTTTGAAGATTTCAAGGAAAATCCATCTTCATCCACTTGGGCTACCATAACAAAATACCATAGACCGGTGGCCTTAAACAACAAAAAGCAACATTTTCCCACTGTTCTGCAAGCTGGCAGTCCTGGAGCATGGTCTGGCAGGGTCAGTTTCTAACTGGTGCTCTCTTATTGGCTTGCAGATGGCCACTTTTTCACTGTCATCACAGGGTAGAAAGATTATTTTCTCTCTTCCTCTTCTTATAAAGCCACCAGTTTCACTAGATTAGGGCCCCACTATTATGACCTCATTTAAATTTAGTTACTTCCTAAAACTCCTATCTCTAAATAGAATCACATTAGGGGTCAGCATGACAACAGGAGTTTTAGGAGAGACATGCCTCTAATCCCAGCAAGGGGCCCGGAAGGCTGAGGCAGGAGATCTTAAGTCTATTTAGATGTGTCACAGAGAAAAATCCAGAAGAAGAAGGGAGTGGGAAATTTTTAGAGCAACTATAACCCATAACAATGAGGATAACTATATATAAAACTGTCAGTGCCAAAAAACATGCTAATACATGATCTCACTTAATCCTTATTTAATCCTTGATCCAATTATTTGTCCCATTTTATGATAAGAAATTGACCCATGGTGAGAGGTTAAATAGTTTGCCCAAGGTCATCCAGCCAGTAAGTAGTACAGCTGGCATTTGAACAGAGGCCTTCTAGCTGCAGAACATATGCTTCAACTACTGTTTCTTATCTACTCAATGCCTGACACAAAGTTTCATAAAGAGGATCTCATTTAACTCTTAGTCTAACTGTACAAAATAGGTTTCATTATCTTTTTATGTTTCACACAAAGAAATGAAAGCTCAGAGAGATTAAGAGAGTCTCTGAGGTCAAAACATTTAATAAATGACAGTCCTAGGATTCAAAAACAGAAAGGGGGATGGAATTGACTCCTGACTTTCTGCAGAGAAGTAGGTCACCACTTTGTTACTGAATTTGAAACACCATTGTGAGTTTAGTTGACACTGTACATTTAATTGACTCTGTATATGGTGAGCTTTTTTTTTTCTCATTGTTCTGAACTTCAGTGTTTAATTTCAGAAGAAGGTTTCTCCAGAAGAGTTCACCCAAATAACCTCTTATGGGGAAAAAACTGATTTCTCAAAAAAAGTAGAATCTTAGTCATTAGACAACTAAATAGTTACTGTTGATAACTTTACCCAGTTCCTTAAAAGGTAAGTTCTGGTAATTTCATGAGTCATATAATATTAAATTCCAGGTTCCAAAAGTATCAGTAGATAACTATTAAATGCCAAGAATGGGCAAGGCACTATGCTAAATATTGAAAAGAAAAGTAGTTTGAGGTGGAAAGAGTTGTTGGCTTGACGGCCATCATGGCTTCTTTTGTGCATTGCTGCTGAAGGCCGGGCCCGAAAGGGAGATTAGAAGCCCTTTCAAGGATACTTAGAAATTGTATATTTTTGGAAAATTCATCCTAGAGATTTATTATTCATGTGTTGCTTTTGTGCTTCTTAATATATCAGAAAGAATCTATAGGTTATCTCACATACCTAATAAATTATTCCTCCTTGTCTACCCAGCTTTTATCCACTCAAGTGAATAGAAATAGATTAGAAATAATTCTGAGGCTGAAGCAGTAGGATCACAAGTTCCAGGCTAGCCTGGAGTACATAAAAAGACTCTGTCTCAAAAAAGAAAAGGAAAGAAGAAAGAAAGATGGAATTCTGTGTTCATTTTTGTAATATTTTACTAGATAAATTCAAAACAAGAGTTTCTTAAAAGTTTGATAAAACCAGGCATAGTGGCACATGCCTGTGATCCCAGCACTCAGGAGGCTGAGGCAGGAGAATTGCTGAGTTTGAGGCCTGTCTGGGCTACAAAGTGAATTCAAGGACAACCTGAATTATATAGTGAGACCCTGTCTCAAAAAGAAGAGTTTAACAATGCCTTTAAACCTTTTTATAAATTAGTGGTCTTCTCATGGGGCTCATTCAGGAGGATGAGTGGGAAAAGGGTCAAATATATTGTTCCTGAGTCCTCAGACTGAAAATAGTGGGGACTTAGGGATGCTTCAATTATAATGGTATAAAACTAAAAAGATCAGTTTTAACCCATGTCCCATTCAAGTGTTTTGGGGCCCATAACCTATTGTTTAGTAGAATGTGCAGTATTTCAAAGTGCTCAAAACAGTATTTGGGGTAATGGGTAGGTACATTAGACTGATACATAGTTGTATCAGAACCTCACATTGAACCCCCTAAATATATACAGTTGTTATTTGTCAATTAAAATGAAATAAAATAACACTTAATAAAAAGCTATTTGTGCTGGGCACTGTCCCTGCAATCTCAGCATTCAGGAGGTGAGGCAGGAGGATTGCCTTGAGTTCCAGGACAGCCTAGGCTTTGCAATGAGTTCGAGCCCAGCCTGAACTACACAGTAAGACCTTGTCTCAAAAAAATAAAAATAAAAAAAACTATTTGCGATCTAATGTGTGTGTTGGGGGGGTAGGGGGGTGGTACTGGAGACTGAATTTAGGGCCTTTACACAGACCTACATTCCCAGCTCTTTTCATATTTTTGTTTTGAGAGAGGGTCTCACTAAGTTGCCCAGGCTATGTTCAAACTTGCAGTCCTCCTGCCTCAGCCTCCCAGAGTGTTGGGATTACAGGCTCTTAGCTTCATCTCATCTTCCAGCCCCTGCTTACACATACATCACCTTTGTTTCCTTAACCAAAACAGTCAGGACTGCCCAGTGCCCTTCTCTGTCTCCCTTCTTTATTTCATAATCTCACACTGAAGCCATACCTCAGACACACCATGCTTCCTTATGGACCTGCACCTTTGCTTGTACTCATCCCTCCCTGAAATGCTCCCCCATTTCCCAATACCCCTTACCTTCTCCTTGCTAACTCCTGCTCCTCATTCAAGCCTCAGTTCAAAAATTATCTTATACGCTGAGGCACCATCACTGCTGTGCCCAGGTTTCCTTGGGCACTGTTGTTATATTCTCGTTGTCCCATTATCTCTTACTTGCACACTAGTTTCTTAGTCTGGATCATCGGCCCTTCTGTATCTCCCGCCAACCTATGTCACAGTCCTTGATTATACAGTAGCCACTCAGATCATATGTGAATGAACAGTTGTACCATAAGCTTTCTTCCTGTGGCCAGCACATAAATGTGTAGTGTCTAAGAATGACGCCTGTGCTATCCCTCTGCCTTTCTTCACTTTTCTTCATTTACCCAGACATGGAGATTAGCAAATCATTTCTGAGACTTAAGTGAAATTATTTTCACTTCTTTGATTAAAATCTGAGTTGTTAACTTGCATAGTTATTTTTAACCTTCTGGAAAGTTAAAAATGACTACTCTAAGTTAGAAGCATTTTTTTACATCTATTTATTTTGCTACTCTATGGCTACACTAAGATTTCAGAAACCAATGTTTGTCTTAAAATCAGTGTGGCATTAAAAAGCCAAGACATGTCAGGTGTGATGGTGCACACCTGTAATCCCAGCACTCGGGAGGCTGACACAGGAGGATGGCTTCGAGTTCAAGGGCTACATAGTTGAATGCCAGCCTCAGACCCTGTCTCAAAAAACAGAAAACAAAATATAAATAAATAAATAAAATTCTTTTAAAAAGCTGAGACTTTACAGACTATTTTACATTAACAAAGAAATAGAATCTAGTACTTACTAGGAAACATAAATTAGCCTGGCTCAGTAGCAGTTCCTGGTAGTCTTTGTGTTTTCCAATAAATCCATGCAAATCATATAGTGAAAGAGATGCTGTAAAGCAGAGTCTGGACTATGGGGATCGTGCTGGTAGTTAACCCCCTTTCCTCTTGAGATCCAGTAAGAGCCTTCCTGCACAGTAGAAAACCAAAAGAAACCACATGCTCGCTGCTAAAGTGCATCTGACCAAGCAGTCTCTCACTGTGAGTAAAGGATTAAAATAAACTCTCCTGCAGTCCTTTTCTCTAAGTACACAGAGGAGACTGGGCTAAGGTTCAAAGGCATAGTTCCTTTCCCTGTTGGCAAGAGCAGGTCATCGCTGTGGTCCTCTGAAAGGCACCCAGGACAAGAATCTTTCCTAGAAAAGAAAACAGGGAAAGAGACCAAGGTGAACCTAGCTGATATGGAACTATTATGTTCAGGGGAAAAGAAAACTGCTTCAATGCTATTTCAAAGTCAGATTATTCTGGGAACCAAAGAAGGCTGGGTCTTCCAGTGATGTGACTAGGGGAGTCAGTGCACAAGCAGCGAGCTGGGAGCAAAGCATAGGTTGGTGTCTAATACTGCTGCTCCTTAGGAGAGCTTGTTTCAAAAAAGGTTGCAAATATCACAAAAATAGAACTCAAGGTGCCTTTGTATATTGTAACATTCATTGCAACACTGTGTACTGTATATAGCAAGAAGTCTCTAGGAACCTAGGTGTCCAGCAGTAGACAATTCATTATAGATGTATGGCATAGAACATTAAAAAACAGTGCAGTTTTCTATGCTTATTTAATAATCCTGGAAGTTTTTCATAATACTGAGTTTTTAAAAGGAGTATATACTTTCTTTATACTTTTGTTTTCCATAATTTTGATAATGAGCCTGCATTAGTTGTAAAATAAATTTTAGCCAGGCATGGTGGGACATACCTGTAATTGCAGCACTGTGGAGGCTGAGGCAGGAAATCAGTGTGAGTTCAAGACCACAACTACATAGCAAGATCCTATCTAAAAAAAAAAAGTTATGCTATGTGTGATTGTACTCACCTATTATCCCAGCACTCTGAGAAGCTGAGGAAGGAGAATCACAGATTTGAGCCCAGCCTGGGTAGTTTAGGCAGACCCTATTTCAAAATAAAATAAATTAAATTTTTAAAAATAAAATAAAGAGTGGATGGGACCCAGGTGTGGTACCCTGGTTTCAAAAAAAAGTTAGACCTATATTATTACTAAATGCATCTTTTTTAGTTTTTATGTTTTTTTTTTAATGAGGCATTGAACAGAGGAACAAAATGGTCAGATTTTTCTATGTAATTTTGTTTGTGGTTTACTTTTACATGGTATTGGGGCTTGAAACTAGCGTCTTACACATGCCATGCAAACACTCTATCACTGAGCTGCATTCCTAGAACAGAGACTCACTGAGTCACCTAGAATCGTCTTCAATTTGCAAACCTCCTGCCCTGGCCTCTCCAGGGGCTAGTAATACAGGTGTGTGCTACTATATCTAGCTGTATATATTTTCTTAATAATTAATTTTTAGTAATATGTATCTATAAAAAGTAAAACCCTTGTCAGTAGATACTGTGTGCTAGCATTTCTGTGCATATCCACAGGCAGATAAATTCTTAATTATAACTTTATAAATATAGAAGCAATCCCATAGGTACTATAGTTTTAATAAATCAAATGTTGTTTGAAAAGAAATTGAAGTGAAAGTGAGAAACTTTAACTGGAGATAAATTTCAGATAAATATTTCCATCTAATACAGTTACAGTGGATTAACTCCTAAGCAATCTGTCCAAAATTAAGAAGTAAATAAAAATGAGACATTTTGAGAGGACTACACTGAGGTGTTATTGTTGTTTTTGACCCATGTTTCAAATTAGCCACTTCTCCTGACCATTGGGAGGAAACCCCTGTAGCTGGACTTCTTTCTAGAAAGCCTTCTACCTGTGTCCCCATGATATTACCCTCCACTGGGTGTGTAATCCCAGCACTTGGGAAGCTGAAGCAAGAGGATTGCCCCCAAAAGTGCTGCGTGTCATATGTAGAGTAGGAAGAGTCCAATTATAACTGGCTTTTGGGTCCCCTGGGTCTCTGCTTCCAGGGTGTCACCTGGAGGCTGATACTGGAAACCAGTCTTCACTTGTCTGCCCATGGTGTCTTAACGCCACATAGCTGCTCTAGAAAACACCTGCTTGTCTCTTTGAGGTTCACCTTGAACACCCCCACAATGAATTTAATGTGTGCCACATAACCTCAAATTTAAATAAAATCAAATATCCAAACACACCCCAATATTACTGAAAAGCTTAGCAGGGCTGGGGATATAGCTCAGTGGAATAAGTGCCTGCCTAGCAAGTGCAGGGTCATGAGTTTGATCCCCAGTACCGCCAAAAAAGAAAAGCTTAGCAGTCATTGTCACATGACAACATGAGCAGACAGATTTAGTTTCTAATGTTTCAGGTCCACAGATACGGTGCCTCTGAAGTAGTCTAACGAGGTGAGGGTCTCTGTGAGGGGTCAGCCAGCCGGCTGCAGAGGAGGGGTGCTCCTTCTTCTCCTGTGGGAGAGAAGTGAGACCGCTCCTGCTGCGAGACATCAAAAGCAGGTATCTATGAGCACACCCCTAGAAAAAAGGGGGCCTGCATGTAGGGTTTTTGTAGTCAGGCTTTGCGAGGGAAAGGAGTTAACACATCATTGACAGGATTATTTTATAATATTTACCCAAAGGGTCAATTGCAAAAGAGTGCAGGAGATCTACCCATGCACTAGAGACCCAAAAAATCCAGCTGAGGGCCTGGATCCTGTGTGTGTCCCGCACAAGTCCAGCTGAAGACCTAGAGTCCATGGCAATGTCCTCGCAATATCCTCCTCAAGTACAACTAGAAGGGCCACTTATATAGCTCAGTGGCACAGCGCCTTGCTTGGCAAGTGCAAGGTCCTGAGTTTGATTCTCAGTACCAAAAAAAAAAAAAAAGGAATTAACAACTACAACTAGAGGCCTAGAGCCTACAATAATGTCTCATGCAAGTCTGTATCAAAGATCTGCACTGGGAAGACCCAAAAGCCAGGGGGATGGGAGCTAGAAAGTCTACACCAGTGGATTGAAGGATCTGTGCCAGCGGGCTGAGGGATCTGCACTGGAGCCAGAAAGCAGTGCTCAAGGTTAAGGACCAGAGCCCCCCACCCCCATGAATGAGCCACAGCCATCCTCAGCAATAGGGAGGTCCCAAGTTCCTCCAACAGTGAGAACAGCTGATTTCATGTCAGGAAAACCAGTATGAGCTTCTCCAGGAGAACCAACAGCACCACCTCTTCCTCTCCAATTTTCTTTTTTATGCTATTGGTGACATTCCTCAGGTGGAACTTCCACACCCAGCACCACGCTGAATCTGTTCAGCTGGATGTTACAAGTTGACCACTAATCTACCACAGTTATGTAGTAACTAAAGGTTACTTTAGGGATGCTAATTAGGTCATCTTCATAAATGAGTTGGAGGTGATACAAAAGGGCAGGTAGTGACCAAGTTCTGATCATACAGTGATTTGGACAAGGGGATTTAGGGCTGGAGATTCAAGCGTTATTGTGATAACTCTACAAGTGTCAAGACTGCCCAAAATGGAATTTTAGTCCCCAGAAGCTACATGGGACAAGAGTAAAGGAAATTTTCTAAGAAACAGCTGGGGCTTAACAGGCCCAGCAAGTGAGGGAAATTTTTCTGGATTTGGGACCCCAGGATTTCCATGAGGCTGCTAACAGTACTACAGTCCTATTTTAAGAGGAAAGAAAATGCCAAGTATTCTGTGGGGAGCTACCTAATCCTGGCAGCTTCTCCTCAGTACTTACCCCAGGAATGGGATGTCCCTTTGCCAGAGAGAACTTTCCTCATCCTGAAGTGAGTGGGCATATGAGAAAATATACCAAGATAAACAGACTGTAGATAGTCTAGTCTGTTTTGTCTCTTTGTAGAATCCTCTCAATGACGTTTCACATGACCTCATTCATTCTAGAACAAGACTTGAGTATCTTCCATTACTTGATTTGTTGCACCAAGTACTGTTGGACAACTAAAACTTTGTCTACAAATCAAGGTAGACAAGGTAGACGCACATCATAGGCCTCTTGACTAAATCAAGAATAAGGCAGCTAGACACAGTGGTGCATGTCTGTAATCCCAGGATTTTATAGGGCCGAGGTAGGTGGATTACAAGTTTGAGTTCCAGGCAACATGTCTAGATCCTGTCTCAAAAGAAGAAAATGCCTGGGGATGTAGTGCATCTCAAAGGCCCTGATTCAGCTGTTCAACACTCAACAACGGGCTGGGGAGATAGCTCAGTGGTGCAGGCGCCTGCCTCACAAGCACAAAGCCCTGAATTTGATCCCCAGTACACCCCCAAAAAGTGTTATGTACTATGATAGTGACTAGCAGGTATAGCTGCTCAGTAAATATAAGTCCCCTACCCCCTTTTTAGGGGATACTGCAAACTGAGTTCATTAATCTTCTTGATCTCTGAATTCTTCAAATAGCACCATGCCAGGAATTCCTTGGGAATATTTTTGAAGCTAATCATATTACAGGGATTCTCGGCCTTAACCTGAATATATGGTT
Organism: Dinomys branickii; assembly: GCA_004027595.1. Taxonomy (NCBI): domain Eukaryota; kingdom Metazoa; phylum Chordata; class Mammalia; order Rodentia; family Dinomyidae; genus Dinomys; species Dinomys branickii. Next base: position 1,122 of record PVLD010018718.1, on the reverse strand, counting down.
CCTAGTCTTTCTTTGATCCCAAGTTGAGACTTAGTGCCTTCACTGAAAGCCAGCTCAAGGGGTTCAACTGAGAGCCAGCCTAGGAGTACCAGAAAGCTTGTGCAGGACTAGTCATGGATAGTCATGTCCTAGGCTCACCGGGCAAAGGCAAGTTCTGCTTTGCTCAGCTCTATCAGGCCTCTGCAAGCAAGGCTGAGTGGGTAAGTAAGACAGACTCTAGGAGCTCCCTGTCTAGCAAGAACACAAGGATGTAAATCTTCACCATGCCATGGTAAGAGGAGCGATTGAGCACAAGGAAAAGTGCAGAGAAAGATCTCAGAAGCCATACTTCACCCTGCCCTGAGATTTAGAAAAAGTTTCTGAATAGGATGACTGGTCTACATAATCTGAGCCCAGAGGTACATCAGTGAAAGGTAGGCTAGGGAAAAGACAGGAGAAGAGCATTATAAATAGAAAGCCCAGAGCATCAGGGGTCCCAAGTGGCATGGTGTGGATGATGAGGAAATGGTAGTGCAAGCATAGTGCAAGCCAGTGGTGTAAAATGAGGCATTTGCTCTCTTCTGAGCCATTTTCTTTCTATTGCTATTTCCTTTTCCCTTTCCCTTTTAAGTGAACCATTTTCAACAGCCTGATAAAAATAATAGTAAGCACTTCCTTACTGTGTCTCCAATACTATTTGACATGCTTTAAGTTTATTAACTTGTTTTATTTTTAAGAGCAGAGTATATTTATTGAGGAAAAGAAAGCTTCTGTCCAAGAGAGGGACAGAGGGGGCCCGAGTGGGTTGCCCAGGACTCTGTCCTTTCTAGGGACTTTTATAGAGAAAAACCATGAGGTGAGGTGGGTCCAAGGTAGGGGAAATGGACAAAACTATGGTCAGCCAATTGAGAGGCCTGGTCATGAGGATCTTCAAAAGCAAAGAAAAACTGGGAATCTTTTTTTTTTTTTTTTTTTTTTTTTGCGGTACTGGGGATCGAACTCAGGACCCTGTGCTTGCTAGGCAAGCACTTATTCCACTGAGCTATATCCCCAGCCCCTAAAACTGGGAATCTTTATGTAAAGGAATATAAAAGCAAGCATCTTGCTTGCTGAAAACCAACTGTCACCTTCTGACTTTTTTTT
>PVLD010018717.1:0-38260 GCA_004027595.1 Dinomys branickii | reverse complement strand
TCATCTTCCCTGTGATAATAACTGTACTCCTGGGTTTATCTATATCCTTGGACTCTCGCCTTGGGAAGAGATATAGCTGCCTCAGACTATACTATAACATACATGGGTGTATACAAACTGCCATGGTCGGAGGTGGGAAAGCACATATGCTCACAGCGGACCACTCGGCTCCACCCTGTCGTCGTGCTATGGGTGGGGGCGGGTCCAGTCCATGAGGTGCCCTGAGAGGGGCCCTCAGCGGAGCAACCTCCGGGCCCACTGCGGAGCAGCAGCAACGCAGCCGCGGGGCCCACAGTGGAGCATCCATGGGGCCCAGAGCAGCACAGCCACAGGGCCCACAGCGGAGCAGCCACAGGGCCCACAGCGGAGCAGCCACAGGGCCCACAGCAGAGCAGCCGCGGGCCCACAGCGGAGCAGCCATGGGGCCCACAGCGGAGCAGCCGCTGGCCCACTGTGGAGCAGCCGCGGGGCCCACTGCGGAGCAGCCGCAGGGCCCACAGCAGAGCAGCCGCGGGCCCACAGCGGAGCAGCCACAGGGCCCACAGCAGAGCAGCCGCGGGCCCACAGCGGAGCAGCCACAGGGCCCACAGCAGAGCAGCCACGGGCCCACAGCGGAGCAGCCACGGGGCCCACTGCGGAGCAGCCGCGGGGCCCTCAGTGGAGCAGCCACAGGGCACGTACCCCCATCGGGGCGCCCTCTGTGACCCTTTTGGCTCTATCCCATTGCCTTGATGCCAGAGGCCCTTTCTTCTCCTCCCACCCTCCTGATCTCCAGCATTACCATTCCCCACCTCTTGCAGCTGGGCAATGGGTCTCTGAAGCTGAAGCTGCAAACGCCGAAACGAGGGTGTGGGCCAAGGGTGTGCTTGGAGCGGCGACCTCCTCCCTCTCCGTCTTGTCTCCCTCCGACTGTGACATGGCAGATCTCCGATCCCCTCCTCCAGAGGAGGTTTTGCTTAGTCTTTCTGAGGGTTTCAGTTCCCATTTCAGATCCTTCTCGAGTTCAGGATATCCACCTCTTTCCTTTCTGTCCTTCACATGTTGCTATATTCCTATGTCTGAGTGGCATTCCTCCGGGAGGTTCTCTCTCTGCTGCCTACCCGGTCACCATGGGTTCATACAAGGTTCATATATGCAAGCAGTATGGAGACACTCTTGTTGCTCGTATTAGTAGTTTGAGGTGAGTCCTGAAGCCTGTGGACTCATCCCATTGCTGTCAGGAACAGGTGGTGATTGCACAGACCGCCGAGGCTCAAGGTGCTCACAGAGGGCATTCAGGGTGGGAGCTGAAGCCCAGTAACTCAGTTCATGCTTCCTGCTTGATGTTGGAGTGAGAAGGGTGTGGGGCCGTGTGATCCACCTCCATCTGCAGCTCTCTCTTGCTGTTGTGCTCCAGTTTCCATTTGTTCCTTGGCTGGATCCCTGGGAGTTGCTGTGGCTCTGATGTTGCTGCCGATGCACCCCACCGCTCCCCACTGGCAGCCGCCCACACAGTGGAGAGGCAGGAGGCCACAGCCTCAAGGCAGGCATAGAGCTGGGTGTGGTGGGCTGTGTACTGGCTGCTCTGGCTCCACCTTGCCTCCAGGTGCTGACTAGGAAGGTTGCTGCAGGGTGGGGACTCCACTTCAGTGGCTGTTGCAACCTCTCATCCTCACACTGGATTTGACAACAGTTCCCAACCACCATTGCCTCTTTTCCTGGCTGCGCCCTCTCCTCTCCAGACCTGGACCAGCTCTTGGAACTCTGCTCTCCCCTGGCTGAGTCGGGAAGCTTCCATGAGCGTGGATCTCCAAAGCCGAAGCTGCGATTGCTGGAACGAGGGCTTGGGCCAAGAGTGTGTTTGAAGCAGTGGCTTCCTCTTTCTCCGTCTCTTCTCCCTCCGGCTGTGCCGCGGCGGCCCTCCGATCCTTTCCTCCTGGTCTTTCCTAGGGCTTCAGCTCCCATTTCAGATCCTTCTTGGGTTCAGGGTACACACCTCTCTCCTTTCTGTCTTCATATTGCTATATTTCATTGTCTGGGTAGTAATCCTCTGGGAGGTTCTCTCTCTGCTGCCTACCCACTCGCCATCTTCCTGGAAGTCCTTTTTTTCAAGGTGGTTCTAAAGTTAACTCCTAAAAGGTAGGAGACAAACTTAGGAGACAAACTTAGGGGGAGTTTCTTTTTTTTTTTTTTCTAATTTTAAAAGTAAAAGAACGAAAACATAAACAGACACAAAGCAGCACAAGAGTAGTACATTCAAAACTGAATTACAGACAAGGTGGCAGGGAATTAACAATGGTTGTTGTATTACATATTGATAACTTCAAAGTGTATGCTCAGGAAAACACATATAGACATACAAGATTGATCAAACAATTACTCATTAACTGTTCCTTACAATAAAGCTACATAAGTCAATAATGCAACTATGTTAGCCGTCCTGCACATACACACACACACACACAGTTATCCCGTTCTTCCTTTTCTCCTTCTCCTCATCCCAGTTGCTCTTTACTTTTGACCAGTTTCCTTTCATACCTCCTAATTTATATTCCCACTTTCAGGTTCTTACACTAGTGATACAATACGTTGCTTGCACATGCACATGTGATTTATTTCACCTTTGAGTATGGTCTCTAATTGCGACCATTTGCCTATAAAAGCCTCAAGTCTGTCTTTCTTTATAGCTGAGTAATAAACATATAAAAATGCCATTATATAAAATGGCATTATTATTATTATATAAAAATGCCCCAGTCTTAGGGGAGTTTCTAACTGACTAACAGAGAGAGAAAAATCCAGACGTGTAGCTCAATAGAAGAGTTAAGTAAGGGCTCTGGGCCAGAGGATGCCAGAAGGTCACTGAGGAGCTGTCTCACCTCCCTGAGGAGGGCAGGAGGAGACATAGGTAAGTGGCGGTTCTCCTGGTTGGCTTGTTGGGGCTCAGCTTTCACTGAGGAACCTTCGGGTATCCAACAGAGAGTAGCCCTGGCCATGACCCCTCAGTTGTCCTCTCAGATTTCAACTAGTTTCATGCAGCCAGAGATGTCTCCAAAATACTGTTTTGATATTTTTAGTTCTATAAGGGACAGATAAAAGTCTAAGCTATGTAAAACGCTCAAAAAATCATTACGCAGCATTTTACAAATTTACAATAGAAGTTTCAAAGTCCACAACTTATTAGTGAAAGTATTTTCCTCCCCTACACACATAAATGATGAGAACCAGATCTAGGAGAGTTGGGGATTCTCCCTTAGACTAAATATGTTTTGGTTTCCTGAGTATTGTGCTTGGGGAAATAGTTCCTTCTGGTCTTACCCAGAAGTTGGTACTTTCCACAGGGTATCAGGTTTAGTCTCCCAAGGAGGACTATTGCCCAGAGCACTAAGCTGGGGCATAGCTTTTATGTGTGTTCTCCTGGACGGGCAAAATTCTGATGCCTCATCTGACGCAGAGATGGGATAATTGTTCCTCATCTAAGATGACTTCCCTGTCTTTGGAATTAGCAAACAATCATTTTCTATGGTCTGAACTTGAAGGTTCTTAGTTGTTGGGTAGGAGGAAAGGGTTGGGGCAATTTAGAGTTTCTCTCTCTCTAGCGCAGGGCATGGTAGCACATGCCTGTAATCCCAGCACTAGGGAGGTTGAGGCAGGAGGATCCTTGGCAGTTCAAGACCAGCCTGGGCTACAAAGTGAGCTCAAGGCCAGCCTGAACTGCATAGTGAGACCTTGTCTCAAAAAAAAGTACAGTTTCTCTCTCTCTAATCTTACATGCCTTCAAAAATGAAAGTACGAAATTGCAGGGATAGGTCAGAAACAATTGTCTCCTTACCGGTGGAAGATTGGACCAGAAAGGAAACTGAGGCAAAACTGGCTCAACATTTTCTTTAAAGTATAGAGAGGAATCAGGCCCATTTGTCTCAGTGAAACTTCTCCCCCAGGTCTTACAAATAGCTGCCAATCTATTGTCTTTTAACTGGCAGGAGTCCTGTGATTTATTAATAGGCCTGTATATTTTCTAAATATGAACTAGATTGAGACGGGTTCATGAACAATAAACTCCCAAACAGCCAAATTAGAATTTAGTAGCGCTTTTAATAGTTGAGCCCCATGGCCCCCACTCACGCTTCTGTTTCAAGGCTAAGAAGTGAGAGCCCCGAGCCCACTGTATGCAGGGCTTATAAAGACAAAACCACAATGAATACAGGGGTGTAGCAGGTACATTATGCTTGGGTAACTGTCCTGTTTCTGGCAGGGATGGGCAATGCTCTTTGAGTTCTTTCCAAGAAAGAACAAGGAACCTTTAAACAGTAATTATGTTATCATACATGGACTTTAGCTGTTTCAGGTGAATCAGGGGTCAAGCATGGGGTCAGTCTAGCAAGCATCTGGGTACTTGGGCCATTACAGATTTCACAGAAAGAGCCATTGTACAGCATTTTATGTCAAAGTCCACTAGGGAGCATTCTGATACTACTTCTCCCTAGTGCTGACATAACAAATCAGAACAGTCAGGTCAAACAAGGAACACTAGTAAATTCAGCAACTAATGCAGCATACAGAAAACAAGAATAAAATGTCCTACTAAAGAAGCATAGTAACCTGCCCATATTCTCGAATTTAGCACCATTTTAACAAAACCATGTATAAAAGCATAAAAATTTAAAGAATTTGCAATTGACAAAAGCAATGAATAAAACATTTTTGATTACCTAAGTGAGTCAGAATCTAAGGAACAAAAGCAGACTCTACCTCCATTCGATTGTCTTGGTGGGACTTCCAAATGATATAGGGCCTGTAACATAAGGATGATATAGGACCTCCAAATAATCCAAATAACTTAAGGGAAATATAACTTCTGCCCTGCTAGATGTCTGAACTCGTATGCTGAGTTCATGTTCTTGAAAATCACAGAATGAAATTCAAGAACAACAGAAGTTAAGAGTAGGAAGAGTAGCACAGAGAACGTTTCGTCTAAGAGGAACAGAAGGGGGGTTCGCAAGTGGGTGACCCAGGAACCCATTTCTCAAGAGAATTTCATAGAGTAAAACCGTGAGATGAGGTAGGTACAAGGTGGGATAAAACTACAGTCAACCAATAAGATTACAAGTATAGTCACTTAGGTAATATTGACCCAATGGAAATATCACAAAGTGAATGTGACATGGAACAAAACTATGGTCAACTAATAAGAGTATGAGTACAGTCTCACGTAAAATTGATGAAATGGGCATCAAATTGGGAAGCAAGTCACACAGCAAGTATGCATAGACTGAACAAGGATTTTCCAGGAAGGAATGGGTTAGGGGGGTTTTGGCCCTTCACTAAGGTGACTGATGCTTACTTAGATCATTGATCTGCTGCTGTTCATCCCTAGGGGAAGTATATGGGTGTGGTCACTCCTCCTTGTCCTAAGCCTGACCTTCACTAATATGCCTTCAGCCACAGTTGTCTCATGCACTGACCTTACAAGGGCCCATCCCTGTCTGGCTGCCTATAACATTTCTAAAAATCTTAGCTATCTATAATAGTATCATGCTGTGTAGGACAGTAGCCTACAGCAATAGGCAGAAGGCAACACTGCCTAGTTTTGTTTTGTTTTTTGTTTTGTTGAGACAGGGTCTCACTATGCAGTTCAAGCAGGACTTGAGCTTACTTTGTAGCCCAGGCTGGCCTCAAACTCACAGCGATCCTCTTGCCTCAGCCTCCCGAGTGCTGGGATTATAGTTGTGTGCCACCATGCCCCGCAGATTTTTGTCTTTTTTTTTTTTTTAACACTGCCTAGGTTTAAGTCCACTCTGTGATGCTGGCACAATGACAAAATCCTGTAACACATTTCTCAGAATATATCCCTGTTGTTAAGTGACACATGACTCAATATGGCTTGATATGTTGATTCAAATAGTCTGGAGACCATGCTCTCTCCCCTCCTCTGTTCTGCATGTTGGCTTCATTCTCAGGCTCCAGTGCCACTCTGAGCAGCATCCTTGGGCTCAGCTGTAGTGACAGAGAGGGGCACCTCTCTCCCCAACATCCCAGCACAAGCTCCTTGCATCTCCTTGGTGCTAGTGGGGTTGCATTGATATTGGGATGATAAAGGACCTGCAAGTAATCCAAATAATGTAAGGGGACTATTAGAACTCCCAACCTAGTAGATGTCCAATACTCTGGAGTTTGTATTCCCCAAAATCAAAGAATGAATTCTAAGGAGCAACAGAAGTTAAGTGCAGGAAATAGTTATTGAATGGGAGAGATAACTTCTGTCTGAGATAGAAGTGGACCCAGAACAAGGTTACCCAGCACCCTACATCTCAGGAAAATCACAAGGTGGGTATAAGGTGGGACAAAACTATGATCAACTAATAATATCAGTAGAGTTATTTAGGTAATGTTTTATTTTTTTTGTACCGGTAATCAAATTCAGGACGTCATGCTTATCAGGCAGGTGTGATTCCACTGAGCTATATTCCCAGCCCTGTTTAGGTAATATTGATCCATCACATAGGAAATATGCATGGAAAAAACAAGGACATTTTTGGAAGGGAGGGTCAGGGACACTTCCTGGTCCCCTACGCAGGTGATTAATGCCTGTTTAGAATATCAAGCATTATTGTTTACTCTTCGGGAGGCATGTAGACGTAGTCATTTCATCTTTTATCTTCAGTTCTGGCCTTTAATGCACTTCTACCCACAGTTGTAACATGTTCTTATCTTCTGCACTGATTCCTCTGCAGACCTAGCTTGCTCTGACTGCCTATTTCTACCTAACTTAGCTGTCTAAAATAGCATGCCCAAGCCAGGTGTAGTGGCGCACGCCTGTAATCCCAGCACTTGGGAGGGATTGCTGCAAGTTCAAGACCAGCCTGGGCTACGAAGCTCAAGACCAGCCTGAACTGCAAAGCAAGACCCTGTCTCAAAAAGACAAAAAAAGAAGAAGAAAAAAGCATGCCCAAGGGGCTGGGGATATAGCTCAGTGGAATAAGCGCTTGTCTAGCAAGCGCAGGGTCCTGAGTTCGATCCCCAGTACCGCAAAAAAAAAAAAAAAAAAAAAAAGCATGCCCAAGGCCCAGGCTGGGAGTTTGCAGCATTCTGTTTGGCTCCGGCCCCTTGTGCTGGGCAGCCACGTGTGGAGTAAACTCTGCTTGAATGTGTGACCTGATTGCTGCCGATCAGGAAGGTTCCTGAGAAGTCCATGGAAGAAAGCTACATGAGTTTTATGTGGCAAGACTGGAAGCCGCCTCCTCCTGTGGGGTGACCTACTGTTTAGAAACTCTGTTGGCTGTCTTCACTCAGAGAGTCGGGTGTGATTCGTCAATGCCTGGCTCTTGACATAGGCCCCACTATGACACACAGTGACAAATTATCTGTCCTGAACAGTGAGCAGGCTGAGGCCAAGCCTTCCTGAGTATCCTGTTTGGCAGACAAGGTCAGCACATCCAGAAGGACCTGTCATGCCTTATATATGGTAACGCCAACTGGTCTTCTCCTCCCAACGTGCCTGGGGGATGGAGAACTGCCTCAAATTTGGGGTTATATATTCATGTGTTGTCTTTTTTTCAGGTTGCTGTAACAGAATAGCTTAGACTGAGTGGTTGACTTATTTGTTACAGTTCTGAAGGCTGCAATGAGATCAGGGTGCAGCTTCGTCCGGCTGTAGTGAGGGCCTCCTTACGGACTGCAGTCTACAATTTTCTGTGTGCTCACATGGTGTAAAGTGGGTGAGGGGCTCCCTGAGGTCCCGTCTGTCAGGGCCTTAGTTCCATGGGGGTTGGGTTTTACTATATGATCTTAGGGGTGTGTTATGGTTTGGGTCTGGAATGAATGTCCACCAAGGGTTCACGGTTGAAGTGTTGGAAAGCAGCGGGGTGCTTTTGGGAGGTGGTGGAAATGTGAGGAGGTGAGGCTTAGGGAGAGGAAGTAAGTCACTGGGGGTGTGTTCTTTCTTTCTTTCTTTTTTTCTTTTTTTTTTGTTGGTACCAAGGATCGAACTCAGGACCTTGCACTTGTCAGGCAGGTGCTTATGCTACTGAGCTATATCCCCGGCCCTGGGGGTGTGTTCTTGATGAGTATTTTGGGCCCCTGGATTCATATTCTCTCTCTTTCTCTCTCTCTCTCTCTCTCACACACACACACACACACACACACACATACACACTCAGAAACAGTGAAGCTGAGGGAATCATGCCCGTCCATCCATTTAATTTTTTTAATTAATTAAGTTTATTGGTACACTTTAGGTATACATAATGGTCACATTCATCACAGGGAATTTGTACCTGTACATTGATGTATCTTGATTCTTTTATTCCCCCCATTCTACTACCCTCCCTTCAACCCCTCTTTCTCTCCCTATTTACAAAAGCTTAGTTTCCATTTTTTTCTTTTCTTTTTTTTTGTACCGGGAATCGAACTCAGGACCCTGCACTTGCCAGGCAGGCACTTATGCCACTGAGCTACATCCCTGGCTATTTTTCTTTCTTTTCTCATCTTTTTCATCTCCCTTCCTTCCGTCCTTTCCCCCTCCCCTCATTCCCTTTTCCATTTGAACATTTTGTTTTCCTATTTTACAATATCTATTATACATTTTGGTCCTTATTTACACTTTTGGTTTCTCACACCAGAGAAACAATGTGACATTTACCCATATGTGTCTGATTTATTTCATGTAAGAGTGATATAGGGGAAATGCCAGAGTCAGATATGCCAAGTTTGTGTTTATTGTTCCCAAATTCTAAGGAACAACAGAAGTTAAAGTAGGAAAATGTATTGGAGAAAAGGAATGGGGACCAGGAAAAGCCCCTGAGAGACAGGAGGGGCCCCAAGTGGGCTGCCAGCGAGCCCACCTCTCACAGATAGTCTTATAGAGCAAAATCATGAGGCAGGTACAACACGGGTCAAAATTATGATCCATTGATAAGATTGCAAGTGTAGTCGCCTAGGTAATATTGGTCTAATGGGAGCAAGGTACGTGAGTGATGTCATTAACCTTGGTTGATAATTTGTAGTCTTGGCATTTTTTTTCTTTCTTTTTTTTTTTTTCTTTTTGGCTTTTTGAGACAAGGTCTCACTATGCAGCTCAGGCTGGTCTTGAGCTCACTTTGTAGCCCAGGCTGGTCTCAAACTCACAATGATCCTCCTGCCTCATTGGGATTACAGGCTGCTGTGCCCCACCATGCCCGGCTCCTCGCAGTTCCTAATGTGCAAAATAAAGATATGAGTGCTTGGTTTGTCATCAAGATTAAATAAGATGATGCACACAAATAATACCCACCAAGGTGCAGCTCAATGGGCACAGTTAAGCGAAGTTGACTTTCTTCAGGTCTTGGCTTATTTTTTGGCCACAGCCCAAGCCAGGTCTGACTCCTTCCTCTGCAAACATTTCTGTCAGGGAAAGTGTGATGACCCAGTAAAGGACACAGCCAGCCTGAATTTGGGGGTTCTAGGAGGGACTTCCTGGAGGAACTTCCAAGGAGAGTCCGAGTTCCATTTATTAAGCTGGGCCTTTTACAGATAGGGCTGAGGGGGTTAGTGGCTGGGTAGGGTGAGGTGAAGTGAGGCATAAGTTTGGGGGAGTGAGGAGGGCTGAGTGTCCACAGCAGTGGCTAATGTTCTGTTGGGGGTGCTTTGTGACCTAGCAGGGCAGGACAGGGCAGGTGTGCCCTGTCCTAGCAGAGCAGGTGTTGTTCCCAGGCTCAGGTGGCTGGAAACAGCCGTTCCAGGAACTCAGCTGGTGGGCACAAGCGCAGACTGCGGTCAGACCTACCAGTCTTTCTGTCATGTTTTCAGGGCTTCCTGTTGGACCAGTGCCCGTTGTCGCTTCTGTGGGTCCTGCCATGGTGTTTCCTGTGCCTTGGGAGCCAGTGCTACCTATTCAAGAAAAGTCTACCATCATCAGTAGGCACCACCTGGTTTGTTTGGATTTCATGGAATGGGATTTACCTTTCAAGTACCCTGTGAAAAATATAAGACCCAAACTATGCAGGGTCTTCTCTCCCTGAAAGGTGGAACGGCTGGTTCCAAGTCTTATGGAGAGCAGCCACAGAGAATTAGAAGCATTTTCCCCCTCCCGCTCTCATCTGAGCCTTGTGAGGCCTCTGCCCCCACCCAGCAGCCTCAGCAGTGACTCCTGGGGTAAAGAGTAATTATAATCCCCTGGCCCACATTCCCCATCTGCTTCGGAGGGCCAGGCTGGTCAGGCTGTCTGCAGAGATTTCCATTCCCACTCGACCAGTTTTCAGTGTAGAAAACAGAAAACCCCTCTTTCAGCCCCCAACTGGCTGCTCACCACCCCCATTCCCCAGGAGCCTGGTTTCCTGAAAGTGCTCTCAGGCCACACCCTGATGGGCTGTACTCTGACTTGTTTCCTGGGTGCCACGAGGCCCACAGCTTATCAAATTATGAAACATTTGCCGCAGCAGAATGCACCTTGGTCCCCTGGAGGAGGAGGTTGGGGGGAGGCACCTGTTACAGGTCTGGCAGGAAAGTAGGACTTGTAGCCGCTTCTTCCTGGCCACCTCCACTCTGAGTCAGGTTCTGAGAAGTTAATCTCTCCCTCCTGAAGCAGTCCTACCTCCTTCCAGAGAGGCATTCTCTCACCCGCCTCTGCCAGAAGGGGAGGAATCCCATTGCCATGAACTCTGCCATCCCCACTCATGAGGTTCCCAGCTACTCGGTGAGTGCTGGAGGGAGGGATGGGATGGGAAGGTGGTGGGGAGGCCCAGGGTGGTGTCTTCCTGGCCCAGTGCCTGACAAGCAGCTCGGCCTTTAGATTAGCTTCAGATTAGATTATGTGGCAGCTCCCTCCTCTCTCCAGCCTTGGCTCCTTCAGGCCCATCCCTCAAGGCACTGTCACAACTGGCACAGAATTTTCCCTCACTGTGATACCCACAGAGGCTGGGGGAAGGGAGGACGGGCTCTCCAGCAGGGCAGGCGATGCAGGCTGTCTTCTCGCCTTCACTCAGGGTGGGCTCTGCTGACCTTGGGCGTTGTTTTCCAGGTACCTCAGCTCCAGGCTTTCTCTTTTCTGAAACCATTTCTGAATCCAAGGAAAGGAAGGATCTAGGGAAGCAGAGAGAGAAGCAACTTTACTAGACACTCAGAGGCCTCAGACTCTCTGTGTACTTCAATTTCCTCATCATAAGCAAATGCAACAGGCACTTGTTCCTGTCTCACAAATGAGAAAACTAAGCCTAGAGAGGCCAAGTCACAGGAACCCCCACCCCCCCGGCAGCCTCTGCAGCCATGAGCGCCTTGGGCCCCATCTCTCTCTCCAGCCTACTTGGCCACTTAAAAATAGCAGGGAGGACTGAATGGAGAACTCTGTGGTTGACTGCCCACTGTTGGGGCCCAGGGCCACTCCTCTGTGGCCAGGCCACAGCCTGGTGAGCCCTGACCAGGGCTCTGGGGACGGAGCCACCACGAAGCTGGGCTGGCTGAGAGTCTGCCCAGGAGCCCACACGGCTCAGCCTCTGCAGGGTGCATGACATTCCCTAATGAGGAAGCTGAGGGGCACTGAGAGAAAACTCTGCCTGCCACTTGCCTTGGAGGCCAAAAGTCTGGGGAAAGAAGCTGAAGACTCCATTTCCCAAAGACTATGTTGTTGTCCAGATTTGGGGTGTCCCTGAGGCAAGCTGCGGGGGAGGAGGGGATCGGGCACATCTCCTTTTCGGGGGTGGGGGTTGAAGGGGTCAAGAGCACAGCACGAGTGGGGGACTGAGGCCACACTGGAGGAAACCACCCGCTAGCCCCAGGTAGATGGAGGGTTAGGGCAGGAATGCAGACCACCTGCAGCCAGGTACCAAAGGGATACGGCTATATGGGGTGGAGATGGAGTCGGGGGGGAAGGGATCCACGTGCACCCCAGGGATCACTGCTTGTGCCACTCTAGGGTCTCCTCTTGCTTGCCTGTCTGTGCCTGGGAGCTGCGGGATGGTCCCCATTCACAGCTGCAGGCTGCTGCCCTTGCCATGGTAAGAGCAATCTGCTCACGTGGACGAGCCCTGCAGCTGAGCGCTAGTCTCTTCATCTGTGCCTGGTGAGGCCCCACTAGAGAGATTTAAAGGAGGGGTACATTGGAAGTTCTGTGTGAGGCCCTATACACGCCAACTCTCCTGAGGGTGCCTATCATAGGAAGCTATATCCTCTAGTGAAATCATAGCTCCTGGAGAGCTGAGAGGTAGCTCCACGCAGAAAAGAAAGCTGTAACCCGTTTTCTCATCTTGTCTTGCATGGTCAGGGTAATACGTCAGAAGTCCCCTCTTGGGAGGGCGTTGAAAATCTTCTGCCACTGTTTGAGTCACACAGTGACTCCCAGCCAGCAGTTTTCCTGGGATTTTCCACTATCCTGATATGTCCCCGGATGGGCTTTTCCACCATACACTCTCCTCCCCCGCCTCCCCACCCCAGGAGCCCCACACTGTTGAATCTTTCTCTGGATGTGTTCAGTGTACTAGAGATTCCTGGCTGACACACAGGACTCTGTGCATGCTGTCCTGGGGTGTTTTATTTCTATGCCTCACATGTAGGCATAGGTGACTTGACATAGTTTGTAACAGAAGATAGATTTATAAGCGATCAGGTGAGCAAAGTAGAAATAGACAACCACCACACTGTGAGAAGAAAGCAAGTGTGTTTGGAGGGGGCTTGTGTCCTGAGCATCGTCTCTGGCTCCGTGCTTTCTACTTGCCCTGGCCAATGGCTTCAGGGGAGTGACACACTAGCACGGTAATATTATCTCAGTTATTGTGGACTGATCAGGCCCGCGATCTTCCAAAGGAGTGTACAGTGAAGGCTTAAATAAATGAGTCAAGTGGTATGATTTTAGGGCTCCAGGAGGTTCCAAACCCTCCAGCAGAATTTGACATTCTTTGGGGGCTGAGACAAAGATCTTCTCTGGGTGGCTCATATTTATTTAGTTATCAAAACAAAGGAGGGACTGGGCATGGTGATACACACCTGTAATCCCAATACTCAGGAGGCTGAGGCAGGAGGATCATTGTGAGTTCGAGGCCAGCCTGAGCTACAAAGTGAGCTCAAGGCCAGCCTGATCTACAAAGTGAGCTCAAGACCAGCCTGAACTGCATAGCGAGACCCTGTCTCAAAAAGACAGTAAATAAATAAGTAAATAAATAAGGAAGGAAGGAAAGGTGAAGTGATAAAATGTGATTTCAAAGCAACGGAGGGGAATACTGAAGAAAGGCAGAACCACTCAAGAACTTCTCCAAGTAAGACATTATGTTAACTTAGGAGAACTATGTTATCTCCAGGAAGGCCTTTACCACAGGAGTGAGATGCCTGCAGCTAAATTGGGGTTGGAGCCAGGTGTCCTTAGCTGTGGCCTTATCTTGTCCTTTGAGGCTCATAGCTTCACCCACCACTACAGGCCTCAGTGGGAACCAGTGACTCATAGGGGTTCACTTACTATGAGTCTGCAGCCTGACTCCAGACAAGGGGCCTAGGCCTGGACAGACTCACAAGTAAACCTGAAAAGCCAATTGGTTAATATTAAATCCTGCTCAGAGCTGCTCTATAGTGGTCTCCATCAACACACTCTTGTCTCAAGGGAAGAGCCAGCTGTCCTCAGGGGTGACAAGCATTCCCAGCTCCAATCTGTAACTTTTTTTTCATGTGGGGCATCAGGCAAGATCAATTCCCCCAGACAACTCTTCTGAAACAAACGTTGAAGTGGGTTCTGTGGCCATCAGATGGCCATGTTGACAGAAAGACAGAACCTGGGGTACTCAGAGGTCCCTGACCAGCAACAGTTTTGGACACTGGTCTACACTCTGCTAAGAAGTAGACAGGTCAGAGCCAGCGGTTTTCTCAGTCACGTACCTAGAGGTCCTGGGTGAAGGGTGGGCTCACAGGCAGGCCGCACAGGCAGAGCTGTCAGGGATCACAGCTCTAGGATCACAGCTGGATCACACTCATTGGCGCGCGCGCACACACACACACACACACACACACACACACACACACACAGTCCCAAAGCACTGCACTCACATGTGCTCCAGCTGTGAGTTCCCTATAGTCATCCAGGACAGATCCTAAAAGAGAGACTGAGGCTGGGAGAGTTGATGTCAAGTACTTGGGGTCATGGAGCTGGGGGTGACAATCACTTCTGCTCTCCTCTCTGCATGAATGTTTCAGAGTTGCCTGCTCAGAATCAATCATCAGTCAGTCTATCCACCCATCGTCCATCCATCCGTCAATCATTCTCGGTCTCCTTTTCCCTCTCGTCTTTCTGTGTCGTTCTCTAGGGGCGTCACAGATTCCTCCATACATGCACAAAAAACCTCATCAGAAGCGGTCAGAAGCCCAGCCCCACCCACTGCAGCTCTCAGTCTGTCTCTGGCCCAGCCCTAACCCCTTTAGGGAAAAGTAGCTTTCCCTGTAGAAGCCTGGCATCGGGGGCATCAGCACCTCCTCTGCTCAGAAGCCTAGACAGGGCAGGCCTGTTGTTTCACAAGAATTCTAGTCAGTTCAAGTGAGGGGTTTATTTCTAAAATGATTAGATGTCCCTGTAACCATTCACTCAGCATTCGTCCATCCATGTCTCCAGCTCAGTGAGCGCGAGGGTGGAGGTGGAGAAGGTACAGGACTCCAGGAAGTGGACGCATCTGATCAGAGTGTGTTGTCCCCAGCTGCAGTGAACCTTGCTTCCAGGCCAGGATGCCCTTGGGAAGGGGAGGCCTCTCCAGTCTGAGGCTGAGGTGGGCCTGGGCAGGGCAGGCTTCCAGAGAGGTGAGTGATTGCCAGGTAGATGAGTGAAGTAAAACTCTGACATCTGTGTAGGATTGATTGATTTTTAGGTTCTGAGGATTGAAGCTTAGGGCTCACACGCTAAGCTACATTCCAAGCCTGTTTTGTTGATGACTTTTATAAAATCTTTGAGACAACTTTTAGCAACTTGTTAAGTTGCTAAATTACCCAAGCTATGCTCCAGCTTGCCGTCCTCCTGGCTCAGCCTCCCAAGAGGGCCAGGATTACATGCGTGCGTCACCACGCCCAGCTACATCTGTTTTTTTAGGACCTAACATTAGAAGATTGACAAACAACTACTGTTTCATAATAAGAACAAAATGACTCTGCAGGGCTGAGCGAGGCTAGCTCAGTAGACTCCTGTTGGCAACCTCAGCCCCGGCTCTCTGTGGCTTGCTATTCTGGACTTTCTCCACACCCACAATGGAAGCCTCAGGCTCCTGGCAGGAAGGAATTAGGAGTGGTTGATGTGCATGGGGAGGAAGGGCTGTTTTCCTTCATTTCCATGCAGGGCATGGTGCGCCCACCCCCAACAGGGCTTCCTCTGGGGACCAGGTTCATGCTCTTACTATGATGCTTGCTTAATCGGGGGTGAACGGACCCCTAGATCATTCAGCGATGTCTGCAGACATTTTGGATGGTCACAAGCAGAAAGCAGGAAGGGGTGCTCTGGCATCTAGTGAACACAGAGGACAGGAGTGCTACTGAACAGCCCCTGCAGAGCACAGCCCCTGCCTGGCCCCTGCCATGCATGCAGAGCGCAGCAAAGAATCATCCATCCCAAGTGTCCAGAGGCTGAGGCTGAGACACCCTGTTGGAGGAAACAGCAGACCCCTGTTTGCAGAGGATGTGATGCAAGTGTCCCAGTGAATGACTGGAATTGCATAACTGAAGCATCAAAAAGGGAACCTTGGGTGAGGGAGGGCTACTGTGTGATGTTCCACAGGGGCAGGGCTGTCCTGGAGGTGGGTTAGGACCACCCAGTCATTGTTGTTGTTGTTGTTGTTGTTGTTATTATTATGGTCATTGAACTCAGGACCTTCGTGCTAAGCCACATTCCCAGCCCTTTTTATTTTTTTCTATTTTGAGTTAGACTCTCACTGAGGCACTAAGTTGCCCAGACTGGGCTTGAACTTGCAATCCTCCTGCCTCAGCCTCCCCGAGTGCCACCATGCCATCTCCACAAGTGGTGACCCTCACCCCACCTCTTGTACTCCTCTGACTCATTAGGTAGAGCAGGCACAGTGCCTGGCCCCTAGGACTTTCAGAGATTCATCAAGATATTCTCATTTATTTTAAAATTGGAGGGGAGAATCTACTTTAAGGAAGAAACTGTGTGTGTGGAGTCAGAGAAGAAAGCTGGGGCTCATGCATACTAGGTAAACACTGCTGCTAGGCTGTGTGCTCAGGCTGGCGGAGAGTGTTTGAATACGCTATGGTCCCCAGATGGTTGCAGATGTTGTTTCTGTGGAGGAAGGTGCAGGCGGAGTCCGAGTGCTGACGTCTGTCCTGGAGCGGCTCCAAGTGTCCCTGGGCAGACGCTGCTCTTCAGGCTGGAGATAGGTATGGAACGCATGGCTTCACCATCCTTCCAGGAACTGTCTTTACCTGGGCTATGCCCCTGTGCACACCCTGCCCTCTTACATAGAGCCACCGAGCAAGAGGACAGTGAAGGCAGGTGAGACAGGGATAAGCTGCTGGGGCTCGCGGTTTTCATCTCAAGTTGTCAAGGCTGATTATATTCCAGATAGGTCTTGTTTTCACAGAAGCATGGTGGGTAGAGGTAGGTAAGAAAACAGGAAAGCTGGGCATGGTGGTGTAAAGCTATAATTCCAGCACTTGGGAGGCTGAGGCAGGAGAACTGCTGTGAGTTCAAGGGTAGCCCAGGCCACATAGTGAGTTCAAGGCCAGCCTAGGCTACATAGTGAGACCCTGTCTCAAAAACAAACAAAACCCCCCAAACCCCCAAAATCAAACCCTAAGATTTAGAAACATTGACAATTTGCCCAAAGTTAGCAAGCTACACAGCCAAAAAGTTGCATGGAAAATCTATGATTCAAAGTTAATTTGGGTTCAACTGGTTGCAATGCAAGCTGGCTGTTGACCCTAGACGAGTGGTGGCAAACCAATGGCACATGTTATTGTTCTTATAAGATAAAAAATGTTAATGTGTGAGTTGTTTTTCCTAAACCCAAACCACAGTTTTCAGGTTTAATTGCAGTGTTGGCACTTTGTGATAAGTAAGACAGTTCTGGGTTGCGGTTTGGGCCCTTGCCTGTGAAAGGTTCACCATCGCTCTCTGGACTATTCTGTATAAGTGGTGTACATTTGCATTAGGATTGTTTGTTCATACATCCATTTATTCAATCTACACTGAGCACAAGGACTGAACTAGAAGCTCAGATGAAAAATAAAGTAAGGTGTAATCAAAGCACCCTGGAACCAGCTAAGAGAAGAAACAGAGAAGGGAACTATTCACTGTAGAAAATACGCTGTTAGAGGGCTTTGCCACGTGCAAACACAATGCCCCAGGAACTCTGAGGGAAACCAGCCCACCTCCCAGCCTTCACGATGGCCCTTCACACTTCCCGCAAAGCTGCCTCTCTGCCAGGAATCTGGGTAAGTCCCTCGCATGGCCTGGACTTGAGACAGAGGCCCAGCTGCGGATGCAAAGCACAGGAAGTCACGGGTCTTGGGCGTGGACCTCAGATTCTGGCTGGCTGTTTCCCAGCCCTACGCCCTTTTGTCTCTGGAAGGCTGACCTATTGTCCCACTGGACTCCACTCGACTCTTCTTGAAGCACCCAAACATGTCTTTCTCTTGTTCCCAGCAGAGGGATGAGGGAGCGCTCAGCCCCGACGCTGACGGCCACGGCAGGAAGAAGGACGGGCAGCCTGAGAGTCCCAGTGGCGGCGGCGGCAGCAGCCACCTGGCCTATGGCATCTTGGACGTCCCTCCGTGGTATCTCTGCATCTTTTTCGGGATCCAGGTAAGGCCTCCCAGCAGGCACTCGGTCCAAAGAGGCTCTGCCTTCAAAGCTCTACCAGCTCACAGCAAGATCAAGCCAGTCAACACGAACAAACCCAGTTGCTGGTGTAGCTTCCATGTTCCTGACCCCTGGGGGAACTCAAGACTCCTCAGTCTCTCTCTAGGAGATGAGGACGGGTACTAGAGAAGGCCACTGGGCTGCCTGGTCCCTTGTTCTCTTGAATGGGCTGGGTGAGGGTCCTTGGGAGGCCAGAGAGGCACTCAGTCAAGTGCCGTGCTTGAAGCAGCCCCTGCCAGCTGTCGCTTCTGTCTGATTCAGCTTTCGCCAAAAGCTCTGGGTTCTGTACGATCAAGAGATTCACTGGATAACAGGAGGGAGGTGGCCCTTCTGGTGGGTTCAGCTATTGTTTGTTAGTCAGTGTTGCCGGGATGGTAGGAGATAGGAAATGAAACCATGTTGGGCTCTTGGCCTGGAGGATATTGTGGCCTGTTGTGATTTAGCTGACAGGAAGTGAAAGATGCATTCACAAGGGGACACGAAGGATCAAATTCTCATGTCAGTTATCCCAAGGGGACATGGGGCAGCAGTGAAGCTCATTAACAGACCCTCCCTTTGCCCCTTGAGACTGGAGTGGTGTGGTGACAGGAACTGGGACCGCTCCTTAAGGAGGACCCGGCCATTCACTTCACCGCGCCTCTGTCCTCCACTGTTGTCACCCGTGTGGCTGGACAGACTTGGGTCTCTCTCCCCCCACGGGTGCTGGTCCAGGCCTCTGCTGGGGCCCAGGCCTGCTCCAGTTGATGCAAACAACCTGCTCTCCTCCTCTGACATGAGGCGGTGCAGGTCTCCATCCTGAAGGACTAGCACATTCTGAGACCACCTTTGCCCGGGGGCTGAGGGAACATGGGAAGGCAGGTAGGTGCAGTATATGGATACATTTTTAATTTTCATTTTCCTAAGAAAAAATGTCCAACTTTTCTTGTGGGTTAATTTAATTCACATCAGTTTGGGATCAAAGTCCCCCCACATAAGAACATGATAATTTGCCTTCTAATCCCTCCTTCGTGCAAGGGTCACATAGCGTGGTCTGAAGGACCGGCCTGGACAAGGCAAGGTCAGGCATTCTGAGTCTTGTGGTTTAATTCTGCCATAACAGTACCCTAGTGGCAGCTCTTCATGGCCCTGCCCCTCACAGTAAGCTAACTCGTCCCTCTCTCCCTTCCTTCCTTCCTTCCTCTTTCCTTCTTTCCTCTCTTGATTGGCCCAATGGCTAAGCCAAGCCAAACCAAGCCTCCTAACCCCAGCTTGATTCATGCCGTCATTGTATAGCATCAGGTGCAGAACCCACTCTATGGGATCAGCCTACAACTGGACACTGGCTCCTCCCGATGACAGAGTGGCAGAAGGGTTCTGTCAGCACCAGGAACACAGGGCGCTGTGCCACTGTTGTCAGAGACCTGACTGAAGTTATCAGACAACAGGGTGAATTGGAGCCAAGGAGAGAAGCAGGTGGATTCACTTGTCTTTGTTCTCAGAAAGCTGGGCTCAGGCCTGGTCAACCTTTGTGCTCTGAGCTGGAGGGTGTGAGACAGTGGCCCGTTCCTGACTGGCCTTGATTGCTTGGCCCTCGTATCTATTTATTATCTGTCTCTCTCTCTGTCTCTGTCTCTTTCTCTGTCTCTCTCTCTCTCTCTCTTATCTCTCTCTCTTTCATCTTATCCATCATCTGCCTCTCTGTCATCTGTATCTGATTTATTCCCTTGGTAGGTGGTGCCACCTGCTATGACTTTCTGCCCTGCTCCGAACCCTGTCCCACCTGGGGGAGTGCGCACAGCCTTTGGGACACTGACAGCTCCAAGTTAGCATTCACGCCTCCCTCGTCAGTGGTCGCTCCCCCCGTGGGCCTCGTGCGATGATGAGCCTCTTGTCCTGCTCCTGCTCTGAAGGCCCCACTCGGTTCCTGTTATGTCCCCCTGTGCTGTGCGCTCCCCTTGGTTTCTCTTCTAAGAGAGCAGCTCCCCTGTCAGGGCCCTGCCGCATCCCAGTGGCTCAGGCCGGGCCCTGCTTCTTACTGCTGGCTCTCCCTGGCCTGGATGTCTGGTCTGGACTGCTTGTCTGCATCTTTGCCTGCCGCTCCTTGCACGTCCCTCCCACACCAGCCTTGGAGCTCTTACCTCTTACCTCTGACCCTGGGGAGGGACCCCCACCAAGGAGGGGGCTGCTTGGCCTGCGCTCCTGCTTAGGGGAGTGAGGGGTGGCAGGTGCCACAGTACCCACATGCCCCTCTCCTCACTCCATGCACAGCACTTCCTCACGGCCCTGGGAGGACTCGTGGCGGTGCCGCTCATCCTGGCCAAAGACTTGTGTCTGCAGCACGACCCTCTGACCCAGAGCTACCTGATCAGCACCATTTTCTTCGTCTCTGGAATCTGCACTCTCCTGCAGGTGTTTTTGGGAGTCAGGTAGGTCAATGCTGCCCATGGATTGTGGCCCTGACCTGCCAGATTATCTGTGCACAAGGTCTGTTTGGGCAGTTGCTGGGGAGATGGTGAGGAAGTTGGTGTGGAGCAGCAGCTGAGCCTGAGCCAGGGTTCAGCACGCACTTCGAGCACCTACACTCTATTTTAGGTGCTGACTGAAAGAAACACAAATGAAGACTGGCTTGGGGAAAAGTATTTTATTAGCTTAAAAGACCACACCAAGGGAAAGCAGGGTGCATCTGTGTCACAGGAACATGGCGACATGGCAGGGACCCCAATGCCGTAGGCCTTTCTCCCAGTCTCTCTGCTCAGGCCTCCCCCTAATGTTTGGGAGGCCCTGATGGAGACTCATCTATTCCACGTGTAAATACTTCCCTGGCTGGAAAAGGGAAACATGTCCCAATCACCCTACCTGAAGTATGGGTTTAGACTGAGATTTCTCCAACTCCTTGGAGCTCTGAATTGGGACCTGGCTACAGGGGCAGATCAGCTGCCAGCTTGTGATACGATCCAAACCACAGGTGTCTCTTACACAGAAATGTGAACACCCAGCCTGCACATCCCAAGGCACACTACTGCAAACATCGGCTGGCCATCCTTTGGGCCTAGGGGTGCAGAACTGCTTCAGTATCTACAGGACAGACCTAGATAAGAGGCCCAAGCAGCTCAGGAAGGGGCTCGGGTGTATCTGAGCAGAGAATCTGGAGGGCTTGGTGGAGAGGGTATGTGGCCCATCAGCCTGCAGGCTGCTCCCATGTAGAGCCAGAGTGGACAGTCTAAGGCTTGAGACCAAGTGTGTGCGCTCTCCTTCTGGTAGAAAGCAGGACTCGCCAGAGCAGGGTTTCTCACAGACAGGCTTCCTGCACATGTGCATCAGTCAAGGCCCCCATGGGGCAGCAAAGCCAGTGGGATGCACACAGCTACGTATAGGATGAGACTTCTTACAGGAAATGGCTCATGCACTTAGGGAGCCAAGAGCTCCACAGCCTGCCACCTGTCTGCTGGAGAGCCAGGGAAGATGGTGGTGTGATTTGGGCTTACTCCAAAGGCCTGGATTATGGGGTGCATGGTAGAAGGTGAGAGGTCAATGGTCTGAAATCTGGGGACCCAGGAACATCAGGATCTGAGGGCAGATGAAGATGGTGTCCTGGCCCAAGAAGAGTGAGAGAATCTGCACTTCCATGGACATTTTGTTCTATTTGGACCCTCAATAGATACACTGAAACTGCGCCATGCCAGTGTAGGAGATCTCCCTTACTCAGCCTACTGATGTGAAAGCCAATCTCTTCTGGAAACACTGTCACAGATATACCCAAGGATGACTTACCAGCTGTCTGGACACCCCTTTACCCAGTCAAGTTGGCATAAAACTAATGCCATAGACAGGAGTGCTGAGCACCCAAATACTGATCACCCATAAGTGAAAGGATACTGCTCTAGCTTGTCTCACATTTTAGAATTCCAGTGAGGAGCTCTGATTGGCCCAGCTTGAGTCAGATGCCCAGCTCTGGCCCTGCCAGGGCAATAAAGATGGCACTCATGCTCAGGAAATGTTCCCAGTGAAGTGAAGAGGAATTCATGTCTAGGTATAGAGGTTCACTGAGCTAGTAATGTGGTTTGGGACATGTGAAATAAAGGCACAGGTGCACAGGGGGTGATTACAGTATAGCGTGAATGTTTAAATTTTAGAAATTATTATAGTGAAAGACACATGGCCCTTAACCCCTCTCAAAATATTCCCCCCTAGGACCAAGGACATAGCTCAGTGGCACAAGTGCCTGCTGGGCAAGCACAAGGCCCTGAGTTCAATTCCTAGTATAAAAAAAAAACCACAAAAATATTCCGCCTTGCTTAAGATGCACTTGTCCCATTGTTCTGGCCACGTTCTGAAGCAGTTCTGGAAACCTCTTTTGTGACTGTCTTTACAAGGTATAACCAAAACTGCAGCAAATGCCTCCGTGCCCGCCAGTACACAGCAGCTTATACCAACAGCACAGTGTGTGCTCACAAGGCTTAGTCACCTGATCTGGCGCCATGAAAATGACCGGGAAAGGTAAATGGTTCAAATCAACTCAGGCAGAATATCAAGGCGGCCCTGACAATGCAACTAAAGACACCCAGCAAAGAGGACTTGTGGACGGCTTCAGACGGCAGCAAAACAGGAGAAGTGTTCCCAGCGAGGGGGGAGAATTTCGGGGAGACTTAAGGGTAATATGCTATTGATTTATGTATTTATTTTTGGTACCGGGAGTCGAGCTCATGCCCTTACACTTGGCAGGCAGGCGCTGTGCTGCTGAGCTATGTCCCTGGCCTGGTAATGTATCTTTTAATATAATACTTAAAAAAAAAAAACTTAAACATTCACCATATATTTCAGTCATTCCTCATAGATGGCCCTGCTCTCTGACAGCAGCATTGAGATAATCAATTCTATAATCAGTAGAATCATTTTTGGAGCTTTGAAACCATCGTGAGCCTTTTATGCAGCACGGGCCGCTGACATCAGCCTGAGCAGAATGGCATGCGAGACAGCCTGAGGGGATGTCCAGAAACCGTGTCTTCCCCTAGAGACCACAAGCCCTCTCTTTACCTTTCTGACCGCAACTCCACCCACTCAACTTTCCATGACCTTGCGCCGGCTTCCTTGCGTTGTCACCTGCTCGGGGAGTTCCCCTCTGTGGGTGCTGTTCGTTTCCTTCACGCCAAACGCGCCTGTTCAGGGCCTCCTTCCTTTAATTTCTCTTTGGTTGTCCAAGGACAGATCCAGGTTTGTGGTGCCTCAAGGTTGTAAGGTTTTGGTATCCCTTTAAGAGAAAGAACAGAAAATCACCTTGTATTGTCATGCCTGCCTTGATGTCCTGAGCTGATCTGAACCATTTACCTTTCCTGGTCGTTTTGATGGTGCCAGGTCAGGTGATTAAGGGGCGTGAGCACACACTGTGTTGTTGGTATAAGCTGCCTTTGCCCTGGAGGGCACGGAGGCATTCACTGTGTTTTTGGTCATACCTTGTAAAGACAGTCACAAAAGAGGACTTCCAAAATCATTTAAAAAGGAGAACATTTATTTATATAGAAAAGGTAGTCACTGCTAATCACAAATTGTAAAAACCCAATAAAGACCACAAGTTCCAAAAAGTAGTATGATAGGTTTTTCTTATGTAGCTACCTGACAGTAACAGTCTCCTACCCTTGAATTTATACCCTTTAATCATCATTCTTTTGTAGTAAGAAGGAAGCATAACTGAGCTGTCCTTCCAGGGTGGGTTAGTCCAAATTGTTCACCGTTGCTGGTTGGGATGTGTTGTGATGTCACACATAGACTACAGTCATGCTATAGACTTGTACCCTACACGTACAGGAGTTCTGACAAATTCTGTTGTACAGGATCCTTATCAAAAGCTTTTAAAATGCATAGTGCCTCTGTAAGTGTGTATGCACTACATTAAGTATAACTCTTTTGTGTGTGTAGTACCGGGGATTGAACTCAGGACTTTGTACTGTCAGGCAAACTACGAAGTCACCTCTCCAACCTTTTCTATTTTTTATTTTGAGACAGAGTTTCAATAAGCTGCCCAGGTTAGAACTTGTAATCTTCTTGCCTCCGTCTCCCAGGCCGGTGGGATGATAGGCTTGTGCCACCATACTTGGCGAAAGAATATTCTTGATAGATCACTTCCATTTTGCCTGGACATCAGTGAGAACCGAATCTTTACCAGTTGTGCACATCAGCTTTTCCACAGATAGCCTCTGGTTCCATATATTTCAAATCTTCCTTTCCAGCCCACTGCCCACATATGCTGAGTGCCAGAGGTGCTAGAGGACTCAGGACACCACAGTGCCACCTGTGGTCCTGCACCTTGGTGTGGTAACCTCAGATGAGCTGGTAGCAGTAGTAGGAGTATTTCTGGAAACTACAATTACACAAAGATAGCTAATAATGAATTAACCATACAAGGTCTTTCAGGGGTGTCAAACCACATAAATAAACCTTAATACCCTTTTGCTAAATCCTAGAAGTGTTTATGGCCTTTTAAATGCCACCCGATGCAAGGTTTAGAGGTAGGGCATTGGCAGTGGAAAGAGACCCGTAGCCAGTGCTGGCTGAAGCCTTTTGCCTTTATACGTTACACAGAGGCACACTGCTGCCGGATGTGATGGTGCCTGTAATCCCAGCACTTGGGTGGCAAACACAGGAGGATCACTGTGAACATGAGGCCAGCTTAGTCTATATGGCAAGTTCAAGACCAGCCTGGAACAGAGTGAGAACCTCTCCCAAACAGCCAAAACCAAAACCAGTCAGCCAAGCAAAAACAAAGGCCTGCTGTTCGCAAACACATTGCTGGGTTCTTGTCTATAATTTAGCAGGAGTCATGTGAGTGAGGAGCACCTCACCATCGATCTGCTCCTCAGCTCACTTGTGCCAGGCCTGTGCTTAGCCCTGCACTTGCCAAGGAAAACAGAAAACATGCCCTAAACTCTGCTTCTCCCTGTGCCTTGTGAAGAGAAACAAGAGTTCCAGAATAAATCTGTGTCAAATTCATCTCGATTAGCAGAATCAAAGCTTGACAAGTGTTGGCCAAGTGTTCCCAGGGCTCATACAGTGCAGGCAGCCTTAAGAAGAATATTCATTCCTAGCGAGGTCTTTCATGCTGTCAGACCAAAGCACTTTTCAAAGTTCTTCCCTGCAACTCATTTCCAGGAGATATAAGGATACTTGAGTTCTTCCCTCCTCTGGAGATAAGGGTACTGGTGCCTCCATCTTTGGCAGGTTATTTCCTTTCTCCTCTTTCTTCTTCTGTCACCATTTTTGTGAGCCAAGATTTCTTCCAAAATCCCCATTGAGGACTCAAAGAAATACAAAGTTTCCTGTGGTCTGTCTTGCAGGTTCCTCAAACCCAAAGCCCTCCTGGCTCCCAGCATGGGGCCTGGAATGTAAGGCCACAAAACCTTAAGCCATGGAACCTTAGGCTATGGAGAGTCCTGGAGCCCAGACTGGATCCCGGGATTTCCCACCCTGCCCAGGTCCTTGGGGAGTTAGGAATACAAAACCCTGCGGTGAGGGCCCACTCCCCTAACCCCAAGACTAATTTTAATTATGGGGAAGTTTCAAGCTTTGAGAAACTGGAAGCCGGAGCTCCAATCCTGATTCTGTGCTGTGGGAACTTGGACAGGCCATTTATCTCCTCAAAGGCCCAGGTGTCTCATCTGTAAAATGAAGGACTGGACTAGATAATATATAACAGTTCCTTTCATTTCTGATATTGTAGACACTTAGGATTTTTTTTTTTTTTTGGTTTTTTTAGACAGGTCTCACTGTACAGTTCAGACTGGCCTTGAGCTCACCTTATAGCCCAGGCTGGTCTCGAACTCACAATGATACTCCTGTCTCAGCCTCCCAAGTGCTAGGATTATAGGTGTGTGCCACCACACCTGGCTACACTTAGGATGTTGACAGAGAAAATGAGCAACTGTCATATTTTAGCTGGATAATGGGGTGTGAAATAGTCCATGGACCTTACTTACCTTTTGCAAATTCTTTGAGGAAGCACAAACTACCAGGAATTCAGGTTCAGGGAATTTACACCCTCATTAAATGTGCAAATAAGGAGGGAAACAAAATTAAACAGAATACAACCTTGATAATCTCTTTGGAGTGCAGAGGGTAGAAATTAAGGTAGAAATGAACTCCAGCTTGGTCCCACCCACAGAAATGGGTTTTCCCTCTCAGATCCAGTTGCTTCCTGGAATGGACAGGCTGTAAAGTCTAGTTCATGAATCAAAGGCCAGGGAGATGTGGTTATCCTAGGCAGCATTTAATATATGCTTTTTTAAAGATAAGAAATAAAAATGTTAGTATTGCAATAACATTTCAGAAGACCTTAGTGATTAAAACTACATTAAATAATTTCCAGGAACTGACGAGAGGCAGTGGCTGCTGCTGCGGTGTAAGAGCTAAGTGCCCGGCCTGGTGTAGACCTGGCAGTTGTATCTTTGGCAGTGTAGACAGCTGCCTCCCTGGTATGACTTTAGGGATGTTGGATGGGTGCCCTAAAGGCCTTCCTTACTTGGTGCTTCTGAAATTCACTGTTTCAAAGTGAGGCATTAACTTTAGAGGAAATAAAATATTGACTATGTGTAATTTTAGATTTTAACTCTATCTCTGCAATTATTCAAGATTTTTGCCTCGTAACTTCTTATTCTGGAGTGATGCCAGGCAATATGTCTCCGTTCTATTATCCTTGAATTTTTTTTTTTTTTTTTTGGTATAGGGAATTGAACTCAGGACCTTGCACTTGCCAGGCAGGCGCTTGTGCCACTGAGCTACATCCCCGGCCCTCCATCATCCTTGGACTGTATGAAATGTGGAGTGCATACTCCTGCCATGGGATGGTTCAGACAGCTCACGCTTACTTACAAACAGTTTTGTCCAAGTCAACCCTGGCCGTAGGCCTTTTGGTCTCTTCTGCTTTCCCTACTTCTGCCCCTGTTCTGGTCCTGCAGAAAGGCCTTGCCTGCCACTAGGGGTCTGCAGCCAGGTCTCCCAGGACTCCACTGGAGCTCTGACCTGAGCATCAGAGTGGAGACTGTCAGGAGTACAAGATTGAGTGGTGATCACTCATCTTGGAGGAAGGAGAGGAGACCTGCGTCCCCTAAAGAGGGCAGCTAGCTGGGTCTGGGCTAGGTAATTACCTGCGGAGAATGTGTATGATGGGCTCCTATACAAGTTAGCAAATGCTCACCTGATGGAGGCAGGGAGTTCAGTAAAAATGAACAAAGTCCCTTTGCCCAGTCATGGAGGACTTGAGGGTCTGGGTGTGCCCAGATTTCTCACAAACAAAATTCTAGAAAAATTAATCAGCCTCTCCCTACGTTACTGAGCCTCAGCTCCCCTTCTGACATATTTCACAGGGAGGCCCCTGCGATGTCATCCTTTGCCCTCTCACTGGATTGGCCCTGAGAAGGGGGCTTCAGTGATGGCACAGATGGGGTTACAGTTCAACAATACTCAAGCTCCAGGCGCCTCTATCACCAAATGGTGGCCGGGACTCAGCCACACAAGTGCCTGCCTGGCAAGCACAAGGTCCTGAGTTTGATTCCCATCACCGAAGAAAAAGGAATTTTGCCAAATGGTGATACCTTCCTGTTCCTCCTAAGCCCCTCCATGGGTCCCAGCCCCAAACCTCAGGCGGGGCTCACCCTCCCCAGGCTCCTGGGCACCTAGTGGGGACTCCACGCACCTTGTTCTCTCCACCCAGGCAACGGTTTCGTTTATTTTCTCCTGGAGCCGTAAGTTTCTGGGAAGAAAAACTTTTTCCAAAAAGCTTAAGAATTAGATATTGTGCTTGGCCCCAACATTTACTCTTCGTGCCAAAATAAAAGCATAGCATTCTATGTACCATTGTGTACCCCCCCCCGCCAATTAAAATTAATTCATTTATTTTGGGGTCTTGTTTTGAGGCAGGCTGTATGTAGCAGTTCAGGCTGCAGCCCAGGCTGGCCTTGAACTCACAGCGATCCTTCTGCCTCTGAATGCTGGGATTCAGCCTGCTGAATGCTGGGATTACAGGCACGCACTGCCATGCCCAGCTCCTCCTCACTTTTATTTATTTTTTAAAAAATTTAATCTAGATACCCATACTTTATTTACAAATATTTAGGTTACTAGCATTTTATTACATCAAAGGAAGAGTATAGCAGTCTGAGTAAATCCTTCCGTCACAAAAACAGTAAGACTCACTGTGATTAACTTGGGAATCAGGGCACTGCACCTAAACAAGCCGAAGTTTGTGATTGTTGCCTTGTATCCCCAGGGGTGGTTTGTTTGTTTTGTTTTGTACATATGTACACACACCAGCAGGCCATGCTCCTGGGGCAGATCCCTAGTGATGCAACAGTGTAAGCAAAACAGATCACCATAAGTTTTTAAAAGAATGCATCGATCTCTCCCAGGAATCTTATTTTTTAAACAGTTAAGGACAAACATAAAGGCAAGTCCACAAACCAACCAGATCCCACTTTCTGCCCATTCCAGTTTGGGCTTTATTTAATATTGACTATGCAATACTCTGGAACTACATGTTTATAACCCAAAAGATGTAATTTTACTTTAGTGTCTGTAAAGAGGAGCTTTAAGTGTGTATTTTATTTTATTTTATTTTATTTATTTTAAGACTGGGTCTCGTTACACAGTTCAGGCTGGCCTTGAGCTCACTTTGTAGCCCAGGCTGGTCTCAAACTCGCAACAATCCTTCTGCCTCAGCCTCCTAAGTGCTGGGATTACAGGCAGGCACCACCAGACCTGGCTTTAAGTGTGTATTTTAAACACAGCAGTTGAACTGAGTGTATTTTTTGAGATATGCTCAGAATTTCCTGTCCTATGCTTCAAGTATCTTCTCAGTTCCCAGCCACTGAACCATACAATCAACAGAAATGAAGAACTCAGTAAAACAAATGTTTGTTGTCTAAGATTGTTGCTCTTGCAATGCATATTCTTCCAGTGGCCAAACCACCTGGTACACAGTGTAACTTACTTATCAGCACAAACACTGAAACACCGTTAGAAACACCTTCCCTGTGCAAAACAATTTATGCCAACATGACAGAAACCCCTCACACCAACACAAGGGATAACCTTGTGTTATTTCATTATAGTGTTTAAAATGCACCATTTAAAATCCCTTAACAGCAGACTTGGGGTTCTGGCTATCTGCTTCAGAATCTGACCATTCCAAGAAGAAAAAGACATAAAAGCTTAAAATGAGCAATAATAAGCTCAGCCTTTTTTCTTTTTCTATACAGTAAGGGAAGAACGCAGCCTATAATTCAAAATATATGCAAAAGAGGAAAGCAGGTTAGCAACTGCCAATTGCACAGGAAATCAGCAGGTGAGCCCCAGTGCACAGATAGAACAGAATCTGCTAGTGGTTTTGTTGTTGTTGTTGTTGTTTGTTTTTTTGTCTTTTTGAGACAGGGTCTCACTGTGCAGCTCAGGCTGGCCTTGAGCTCACTTTGTAGCCCAGGCTGGCCTCGAACTTGCAACGATCGTCCTGCCTCAGCCTCCCGAGTGCTGGGATTAGAGGCATGTGCCACCACGCCCGGCTGAATCTACTAGTGTTAATGCACTGATGCTAGCAGCTCTTTCTAACACAACACCCCAAACACTGCCAGCACCAAGGGTGGACCAGTACTACTTGCAAAGTGCAGTTGTGTCTATTTCCTTGTGTGAAATGGAAGAGAATAACATGGTCACATATAGGTCATACTGTACAAACTGGTATTTTATACTGTTCTAACGCCAGTAGCCAATTTATTTTCTTCATTAAAATAATACACACAGAATGGTTTGCTGGTTTGGGTCCTTCAAATTATATACATATTTGTTTTCTGTTAAAGAAAAAAAGGATAAAGTGATGTAAAAAATAAAGCTGTTAATTAAGCGCTAGAGAAAAGATACATGGATATGTTTTGTTGTGCGAGGCTAAAACAAGCAAATGTGAACATGCCACCCTCACAATGGAATTTATCCAATAAAAACAAAATTGGTCATAGAACTCCCTCTTGCCTGTAATCCCGGCACTCAGGAGGCTGAGGCAGGAGGATCTTTGCGAGTTTGAAAGCATCCTAGGCTACAAAGTGAGCTCAAGGCCAGCCTGAGCTGCAAAGTGAGACCCTGGCTCAAAAAGACAAAAAAAAAAAAATCCCCTCTCTACCTTCAGAAGTCATTTCATGGTGATGAACTTATCAGCCTACACAGACATTTTCATACAGTTAAGGTGGAAAAAAGGCCAGAGACATCCTCAAATTAAGCCACACAATAAGACAGAACCTTGCAAAAGAGAGAGGGTAAAATCATCCAGTCCAGCATCAGTGCTCACTTTAAATCGTATATTGGTGACATACCTATCACAAAGCCGATCAAGGGGGAAAAACATCTAGATTTGCCACGCAGGAGAGATTTATTACTCTACTTGCCCTTGATAATCTGATTACATCTAGTTGTTTAGCAGCTTAATATTGTTAAACTGTTTTTCCAACAGAGTTTTTTTCTCTTTTCTGTTTTAATTAAACCCAGTAAGATGTACAGAAGACAACGAGGCAGTAAAAAGTACTGCTTCCAGCAGATAGAGGTGAAAGGTCAATTGAGGGGACACAGCAAAGAGGTCACAGCCTTCTCTTTGGGGTCGGAGTTCACTGGTGAGCAGCCTCCCTGTGGGGCTGAGGGTCCGTGCTGTACAGCACACTTAGCAGCACTCAGATCCAGACTTCCAGCTGAACGTTCTGATAGATTTTCTTGGCAGCCTCCAGGAAAGCATCTTCTACGTTCTCTCCTGCTTTCACACTTCCTTCAAGGAACAATAAGCCAAATTCTTCAGCAAACCACCCGGCTTCATCCTATGTAACATTTCTGTGTCTTCAAATCTGCTTTATTCCCTATGAGAATTTTTTACAGTATTTGGATTGGTGAGACTGCTGCGTCTGTCAACCAGCTGCTTGAATGGTTATCTGTACTTGTAGTGATACCATATACTGAAAGTGTACCTGCAGCTCCTCTGTGGTAGCTTCATGTAACAGCTCTAAACTGCTCCTGTCAGGCTGGGCCTGGTGGTGCATGCCTGTAATCCCAGCGCTTAGGAGGCTAAGGCAGGAGGATCGTTGTGAGTTTGAGATCAGCCTGGGCTACAAAGTGAGCTCAAGGCCACCCTGAACTGCATAGGGAGACACTGTCTCAAAAAGACAAAAAAAAAAACAAAAAAAAAAACTTCTTCTGTCCTGCTGTATCTCAAATCTGCAGTTTGAATTTTTGGCCACTAACTTCAATAATTCTTTTCTTTAAAACTTCAAAAATGTTTGTATGAAGTTCAACTCCAATTGTGTGAGGACCATCAGCCATGATTTATTTTTTCTGTAAATTGATGAAGCAAGCAAGACTTTCCTACTCCCATGTCCCCAATAGTAATACGTTAAAAGTTGGATGGTGCCACTGCCATGGTGCCCTGGGGGCGTGGGCAGCTTTCCGGGAGGGAGGGGAGCATCAGGACTAGCAAGGGCAGGGCGGACGTGGTGGCAGCAGTAACTGCTCCTGTGGCCCCCTCAGCATCTTCCTCAGGCTGGTCCAGCACAGCGATGTTCTCTGCACAGGCTCCTTCTCCACTTTAAAAAATAATTCTTTAAATCTTTAATGGTGGGAAACAAAAATGTTCCTTTTTTTTGGTCTTTTTTGACACAGGGTCTCACTATGCATTTCAGGCTGACCTTAAGCTCACTTTGTAGCCTAGACCAGTCTGGAACTCACAAGGATCTTCCTGCCTCAGCCTCCTAAGTGCTGGGATTACAGGGATGCACCACCAGGCCCAACTGTTCCTCCTTTTTGACATATGAAATACATTATAAATATCTCTCTGTTTCCACAAATATCTTTCTGTAATAGCACTTTATAAAATCTAGTCACTTAGCATTCCCTAGAAGAGATGTATATTCTCATTTAACTATTTGCTACTAAAACACTTTAAATTGTTTCAAATTTTCATAACTATTGTTATGATGACCAGTGTGATTGATGAATCTGAGTAATGTAAACATTTATGTATTTATAGGCAGAGAAAAGACTAGAGGAAATGTTGAAGCTTATTTCTGGGTGGTATGCATGATATATGAACAATGTTATTATCTGTGTGCTGCTAAAGTTTATCCAGTTACTGATAAAAACAAGACAGGAACAAAAGGTTAATGTTTGTTTCTGAGTTATAGAATTGTGGTGTTTTAAATTACTCTTAGTATTTTTCTTTGTTTGCAATGTACTTTTCTTCACCTTGGTTCTTAGATAGTGTGATATACAAGCGTGCCCCAGGACCCAAGCACAAGGGTTGCAGTTCTCTAAGGCTGTTAAATCAGCTACCCGTTCTCCATCTGCTTTTCACCTGCCAAAACTGTATTGCCAGTATTTCTTGCTCTATTTTCTTTCTCCTTGGGATTTATGCTTCTAACATATATTTTATGTTTTGTTTTTGTTTTGTCTTTTTGAGACAGGGTCTTGCCATAGAGTTCAGGCTGGCCGTGAGCTCATTTTGTAGCCCAGGCTGGCCTCAAACTTGTGATGATCCTCCTGCCTCGGCCTCCCAAGTGCTGGGATTACAGGTGTGTGCCACCACGCCTGGCTAACACATATTTTAATGTTAAGTTAGTGGAGCCTCACTGGGGGAAAGTGTTCAGTCTGGCATTTTTATGCAAAAGTTAGTGTTTTTCTTATTTTACAAGAAATTCAGTACATTTTAATGATATTAAAATTTTGTCTTTATCAGTTACCATATTTTAGTGTATTTTAAAGTTTGATTAACATTTTTTGCCACTCCAAATATTTTTATGGTAAAAATGATCATTTTTCCTTAAAAGCCAGTTTTTCTGAGCAGCGTTTGTGGAATAAACCATTTCTTATTGAGAATCATGACTTTATTCCTCTCATTCTAAGTTTTTATGTGTCCTCAGAGTTATCTCTGAAGCTGGCAGTTTTCCATTAATTCCTTTGTTGTGTCTTCCACTAGGACTGAACTTTTAAAAAGTTAACAGCAAGATTGGGCATGTTTCCCCTTATTACCCTTTTCTTCAAAAAAATCTTTCAAAATTATTCTAACATTTTTACTCTTCCAGATAAATTTTCAAAGCATTTTATTAAGTACAACAATCTCATAGGGAATTTGATAGTAATGTTTTTGAGGCAGGGTCTTACCTTATAGTGCAAGCTGATTTTGAACTCACTATGTAGCCTAGGCGGGTCATGAACTTGCAGCAGTCCTCTTGCCTCAGCCTCCCAACTGCTGGGATTACATGTGGGTGCTACCACACTCAGTAGATAGTAATTATATTGAAATAATATATTAATGGAATAATTGGCATCTTTGTAATATTGAATTTTTCTTTCAAGGAACAAGTGCTTGTCTCATTTATGCAATCATTTATTTTCTATTAGGATTTTGTAAAAAAAGTTGTAATCCTAACTTAATCTACAATGTCAATGTATCCTGTATTTCATACTCTCCATTGTGGGAGCAACACAGGCTTCTGTCTCCTAAGAGGAAGATTCCTTGTAGGTGAAGGTCTTAGACTTTCAGGAATCAGAAGGACTTTCATGCTGTCCTCATCTCTTGTTGGTACAACTTTCAGCCGCGCTGTAGCATCCTGGGCTGGGTCCCGAACGTGGTTTCCGTTGCCTTTACCCTTGAACCCCATGATTGGGGCTGTGAGTGGGCACTGGCATTCCTCCACGATTCTTGGCCTCAGAGAGAGTCTCAAAAGGAGAATCAGATGTAGGGATAAACGGTCACAGGCAGTGTAGTAAGTGCAATAATATTGTTACCTTCTAAATGATAATGGTAGCAAGAGAAACACATAGTCGACGTTCCTTAGGAAGTCAGAAAAATTATGACGCTTGACAAAATCTCTAGAAGCCACTGGAAGGGTGGGGAAGAGCCACTGAGGGCAGAATGTGTTCCTAGTAACACCTGCTGTGATTCTGGCATGATGGCAAGCAGAGCCAGACACGGTCCCTTTGACATCTCGGGGCAAACATTCCTTCTGCATCCCTCTCACTCTAAACGAGGGCAGTCCTCTCTGTTACTTGCTTGCAAAGCACCATGCAACTGTCCTTCACCACACTTAAGAGGTTTCCAACTTTCCTTCCTTTTGGAGAGTTTATGGATGGGAATGGTGTCTTCCTTTGCCTATGCACCTTGCCTGAAGGTACCGTGCGTCCCTCCTTGGCGTGGGGAGGGGTGATATGCAGGGGAGACAGGGAAGGTTTCTCACTGACCACACCCATCCGCCATGCTTTCTTTCTGCAAATGAGTACAGGGGTGCTTAGGGAGATGGCTGAAGATGACTTCTCAATACTTCCTGAAGCTTAAGTGTCCAGTTTTTGGTCCAAAATGACTACAAATACAGCAGAGATGCCCCCATCATTAGCATAATTAGCAGTTTGTTATGATAAATACTGTTATCAGTTGTTCTTATAACTAATACCAGTGTGGTCCCATGACTCAGACTTTCCGGCCAGGATTCTGCCACCTCCTGGCTGAACCCTGACTGCTGCCTCCGAGGCACTGGTTTTCTTATACAGAGAATGCTGCGTTGTTCTACCCACCTGGAAGGTTCTAAGGCAATGTTATGAAAACACTGTGCAGCTTTCAAATACCACAGGGACTTAGCATTATCCCCATGGACATGTTCCTGAGCTTGGCCAATTCCTCCAAAACTAATCCTCAGACTTCCAAGACATATTTCTGAGACTGCAGGTTTTGGTACTTTACCTTCTTATAGAGGACAACCAAGTTGTTGGTCTTGCGCGCGCGCGCGCGCATGTGTGTGTGTGTGTGTGTGTGTGTGTGTGTGTGTGAATTTTTTTTTGTTTTTGTCTTTCTGAGACAGGGTCTTGCTGTGCAGTTCAGGCTGACCTTGAGCTTACTTTGTAGCCTGGGCTGACCTCGAACTTGCAATGATCCTCCTGCCTCAGCCTCCCAAGTGCTGGTATTACAGTTGTGTGCCACCACGCCCACCTTACGCCACCATGCCTGGCTAAGCAAGTTATTGTGATAAAGGAAAAATGATGTTTTCTCTTCTTCAGACTTGAGCATGAAGATTAGGTGGTAAATGGTACAGGAGAGCATGGTAGCCAGGGAGTCAGTCTGTTCTTCCAGGGAAAGTTGTAAAGGTGGCCATGGAGATTTGTACCCAGATCTCTGTCCATCTAGGCTCAAACTGGCTCTTGCTGTGATGGCTGCATGGGGCTAGGTGCAGGTGAGATTGGGTGGGTGTGGAAGGGGTGAATGGAAAGTGAAGCTGGGTGCACCTCATGCAGTGAGGCAGGTCCTTGCTATTCCATCACATATTCGTAAGCCTCATGAAGTCCTATTTGGAACAAGGTAGCATATAAATAAATAGCTAAAGTTAACACATAGCATAGCAGGAGTTGTGGGACATTATTAGATCACTTCTGCCAAATCAGATCTACCAAAAGCAAATGAAGAGTGAGGGAGAGAGTTGAAATAGACCCCATAATAATACTAGAAAGATAAGTTCCAAAAATTACTCGTGGATTTAATAAAAGCAACACATTCCAATTAGCACAGGTCGCGATGCTACACGAAGAGATCCCTGCGTCAGGTGTTTACCCTGAAACATTCCCTTCAGCCCTTAGAGCAGATAGATGCTATTGTAAGAACCAGAGGAAAAGAAATAATGACTAAGGTGCAAAGCTAAAGTCGTGAAGCACCAAGAAGCCGAGTGGACGCCGCAGACCAGAGCTGTAGATGCAAAAATGAGGCCTCGGACCAGCCCAACCCTGCAGATTCCATGAACACAGAAGAAAATGGCAGAGATGGAAAACAGTACGGTGAACCCACCTGCAAGGGACAGGACCGCCCAAGAACAGTGAAACGAGTCCACGTGATAGTATCTCTACTGAGCGAGAACACTGAAGCAAGTATCCCACTGTGAACGGCTTTCTCAGGAAGCGCTCATGCTCCAGGGAAAGAAGCCTGCTAGTTACCAAGCTCTCCTGCCGCCCAGTTGCTGGGATAAGCCGTGGGACAGCTGCCCTTGCAGAGAGCACTGTGAGCCTTATTTCACTGAAGAGGACACAAAGGCTTGTCCAACTTGAGTGACATGCCTACGTCACATGGGTGACAAGGGCTGGAGCTCTTAAACTTGCTTTGGGCCTTGCGCTCTTAGGCGATATCGTAGGACAGTGAGAAGCCTGGGTCATGAGGGAGGAGACCCAAGAGGAGGCACGTCCTGATTCTGCTGCAGGTCCAGCCTGGGACTTGGGCCCCTCACCCCTTATCGGTGAGAGGACCAGGCCAGCCTAGCTGAGTTTCCAAGCGCTCTTCTAGGCCCACACTGCTGTGAGTTCTTTTAACCAACACCCTAAGGTTTACAGGGGACTTTGATGCAGAAGACACGTGCAGAATAGCAGTGGATTGTATTCCTGGGCAAAGAGGGAGTTGCCATTTTGGTAGCAGATGAAACGTACTATGGAAAAACAAAGGACACAGGTACAACTGGGATCTCAGATGCAACTGAGGCAAGTGTGATATGGAACACTGAAAACCTAGTAATGAGGCTCAGCACACACATCCCCAGCGTGTAGTAGGCAGGCTCGTGAGAGAACTGGCACAAGTGTGCAAAATACAGATCTGTGTGTCTGTTGAGGGGATCGGAGTTAAAAACCTATGTCCAGACTTTGCAAAGATAACTATTGTTATGGTTCAGGGCTTATTTTGCAAGGGAGAACAATATAAATACAGGACACATATTTTACAAGGTTATTTGTAATAGTCACCCAAAGAATGATATACAAGAGAGTGCAGGAAATCTGTCCACACACCAAGACCAAGGAAACTAGCTGCGGGCCTAGATCCCATGGAAATGTCCTGCATGAGTCCAGCTGAATACCTAGAACCCATAACAATGCCTCCCACGAATCCAGCTGGAGGCCTAGAGCTCATAACAGTATTTCATGCAGGCCTGTTTCATGGTTCTGCACTGGGAAGGCCCAAAGGGCAGCAGTGGAATCTAGGAAGTCTGTGCCAGCAGGATGAAGGACCTGTGCCAGCAGGATGAAGGATCTGCACTGGAGCCAGGAAGCCATACTCAGAAGAACCAGAGCTCCCCCCAAAAGATACCACAGCCACCCTCAGCAACAGTGGGGTCCTGAGCTCCTCTGTTGATCAAGGTGGCTGAGTTCCTATCAGGGAAGCCAACGCAGCAAGCTTTTCCAGACCAGCAGTGCATCATCTTCCTCTCCAGAGCCAGGAAACGATGCTCAAGATGACGACCAGGGCTCCTTCAAAGCGAACCAAAGCCATTCTCAGTGCCAGCGAGGTCCTGAGCTCCTTGGAGGATGAAAACAGCCAAGTTCATCAGGAAGCCAGCATGATGAGCTCCTTCAACAGAACCAACAGCTCCTTACAGCTTCTACCAGCTCCCAACAGCCTCCTTCTCCAGTTCTGCCTCTCATGCTGCTGGCAACAACCCCCAGGTTGGCCCCCCACGCCCAGCACCACACTTACTCAGTTCAGCTGGGGGTTATAAGTTGCCCACCAGTTATCAGTCCACTGCCACCCTCAAGCAAAAAGGTGTGATAAGAAGCTAAGGGGAAGAAGTGGGAATTCCTGAGAGAACCAGTGAGGAGGGGAGAGAAATGATGAAAAATGAAATCGGCAGGTCTGAGGATGGTAATGAAAGAGAGATCTATTATTTTGTGAGCCTGAAGATCAGAATGATATTATGTTGAAGCAAATAAATAGGAAAAAATCTATCTTGCTCTTGAACACAAAGGATATTTAACAATTACCAGAAGGCAGTAAACTCATCTATCACATTTTCTCAACTACACAGAATAATAACATGAATACACTTAGAAAGGTGGCCAGTTACTGAAGATTTCAAAATATTCCCTTAAATAATTTCTGGGCTAGGGATGAATTTTTGATTACAATAATAGAAAATATCTTTTTTTTTTTTTTTTTTGTTGCCTTTTTGAGACAGGGTCTCACTATGCAGTTCAGGCTGGCCTTAAGCTCACTTCGTAGCCCAGGCTAGTCTCAAACTCACAGTGATTCTCCTGCCTCAGCCTCCTGAGTGCTGGGATTGCAGGCATGTGCCATCATGCCTGGCTACAGAAAATATCTTTAAAACTCAAAATAAAACTCACTGTCTAAGAATTTTTATTAATATATCATGACAGTATCAAAATTCTGTGTCATACAGAGTTCATAGCTACAAAAAAATGACATAAAATCACATGACTGAATACACATCCCTCACAGCTTAATGAAATCCAATGAATGTTTTTTAAGGTTTTATTTCTTTTTTTTTTTTTATTTTAGAAACATAAAAGTACAAAAACATATTGACAAACAGACACCCATTATCATAGAAAATAGTACAATCACAACTAATCTATAGACAAGGTGATATGGTCTCAACAGTAGTTGTTGCTTTATCCATTGATATCTTCGAATTGTAGATGTATGGACCCATATACAGACATGCAAATTTA